>ML817890.1:84572-96497 GCA_009831015.1 Picea engelmannii
TGGTTTATGTAGATGATATTATCTTTGGCTGTACTAATGAATCATCTGTTCAGTGGTTTGCTAACTCTATGCAAACAGAATTTGAAATGTCCATGATAGGAGAACTGTCATACTTTCTTGGGTTACAAGTAAAACAGAGCTCTGCAGGGATTTTTATCTCTCAAGAAAAATATTTGAAAGAGGTATTAAAGAAATTTCAGATGGAAGATTCCTCTACAGTCAGCACACCTATGGTGGTTGGTTGCAAGCTGAGTAAAGATGATATCTCACATGATGTTGATCAAAGGACATATCGTTCAATGATAGGAAGTCTTCTGTACATCACAACATCTCGTCCTGATATAATGCAAGCTATTGGAATGGTAGGTCATTTTCAGTATGCTCCTAAACAAACTCACTTGGTAGCTGTTAAAAGAATATTCAAATATCTGAAGGGAACAATGACATATGGACTGTGGTATCCTAGAAATTAGAATTTCCAGTTAATTGCCTATTCAGATGCAGACTGGGCTAACTGTGTTGATGAGAGAAAGAGTACCAGTGGAGGAGCATTTTTTCTGGGTGACTCATTAGTTGCATGGGTTAGTAAAAAGCAAGGATCCATTTCATTATCCACTACAGAGGCAGAATACATTGCTGCTGCTACTTGCTGCACACAGATCTTATGGATGATACAAACTCTTGCAGATTTGAAGGTAACTTACACTGATCCTATTCCAATTCATTGTGATAACACCAGTGCCATAAGTGTCTCCAGGAATCCTGTTCTTCATTCTAAGACTAAGCATATTCCTATAAAGTATCATTTTCTCAGAGAACAAGTTTCAAACATAATTGTTCAACTGAACTATATACCCTCTATAGAACAGATTGCTGATATTTCTAAACCATTAGCTGCGACTCCTTTTGAATATCTTTGTCAAAAGTTGGGGGTCACAATTTCCTATGTCTAATCTGTTCACCTAGTCAAGGGGAGTATCTATTGAATATTTGGTGAATTTTGTAAGTGATTATAGACGACAGGGGGAGTCTGTTTTGCAACAAGATCAGAGGAAGAATGTTTCTTCTTTGACATTGATGTCAAAGGGGGAGAAAGGATATGCTTTGGGAGTAGAGTCGATTAGTAGAGTCGGTGCAGAGTCAGATGCAGGGAGCAGAGTTAAATGCGAATGCATTTGGGTGCTTGTGTTTCCATCAATGCCAAAGGGGGAGATTGTTGACAATTATTGAACAAGCAACGAATGCGTGTTGAGAGTTGTTGTCATTGATGGCGAATTTGCATACAACGAATGGTTGTTGTCATTGATGGGTTTGTATCAAACAGATTGCAACAAGATCACGGTTCAATCATAACCAATGAATCCAAAATGAATCTGGACCACAGTTTACAGCCCTTGTCGGAGAGAGGATCTGAGCCGTCAGATAGGAAGCAGACACCCGTCAACCGTCAAATCTGCAGAAGCTGCGAGGGAGATAAGCGTGGCAGTGATCGGGCGCCACCGGGAGAAGCTTGAAAGAAGGCTTCATCAGAGAATCGGGGATCGGGACTTTGAAATGTCCAATACAATTGACAACGAAAACCCTGAAATCGCGATATGTGAATTCACGATTTGATCGCAGCCGTTAAAGCAAGAATGAGATCTGGACCGTTGATTTCCTTCATCGTAGAATCGAGGATCGGAGGATCAGGAATTCCGTAGGCATGTGCATGGTGACATAGAAAATGCCGAAACCCCGATGAGAGGTTTGACCGAGGTCATGTGTTGACAGTCATATGGGACAAGGCCTATAGCCAGTAGGGCTAGCGCGGGGAAAGGGGCACATCGGCATCGGGGATCAGAACTTTGAAGTGACAAAGTCACTTGACATCAGGTGTGCCGATTTCGTGATATGCGAAATCGCGATGTAATCTGAGCCATCAGATCAGGCTTTGAACTAGACCATTGATTCTAGACTGTGTCGGAGTTTCGGGGATCGCAACATGGAATGACAAGTGAACAAATGCAACGAGACTTCTGAAATTTTGAAACGCGATATCGCGACACAATCGTAGCCGTTGAGTCAAGATTACACCTAGATCGTTGATTTGACCGATTTATGGAATTTTGTGTATCGGGATTTATAAGTGAAAAGAACATTAAACATGAAGAATGACGAAACCCGATTTAAAAGGAAAGAATAATGAAGATTATCCAATGGTGCAGATAAGGTTTGAATGTGATCGGAGGGTTACTGTTCTTCCTCACACACTTAACACTTTCAGTTACAAATCTGTTTAGTAAAACTCATGATTGCAAATTAGTTGTTGATCGTTTGGCGTTTCGGTTGGCTGGACAGTTGTCGTCATCTTGCCCAAGGAGTTGGGAAGTTGAAACGTTGTGCCCGTGTGTATAAAATCAGATGTAACGGACTGTGTCGGGTTGGCTGTTCTGGAAGGAAAAAGAACGAAACAGTAAGAAAGAGATGCGTGGTGTTACATTTGAAAGGAGGCACAGAATGAGATGAAATGCAGAGCAGAATGATAGAGCAGAGAAGAAGCATAGCAGAATGATAGAGCAAGCAGAAGAAGAGAAGAATGACAGAACAATGTGATGCAGAGGAGACTTGCTGGATGGACAGAGAATGAGAAGAATTACAGAACAAAAAAAGAATGGTAAGAAGTGATTTATTTGCATAAATTGTATGTGTATTCATCTTTTAATTTTCTAGGGAGGTTGGGAGGTGCTCGGGAGGATTGTTGTCCTCATAGGTTTAAGTGGGTGCTTGAACACAGGGAGTTGTAGCTTCCATCTGGTTGCAGCCAGAGAAACCAGGGTGGCAGGGTGGTGCTAGGGAGAACAAGCGTTCTCTGTTATACAGGTTGGGGCCTGTGTAACTGGAAGTTGGTGCTTCCATCCAGTTGGTGCTGGAACATTCAGGAAGTAGGTGCTTCCATCCAGTTGGTGCTAGAATACTCAGGGAGTTGGTGCTTCCTTCTAGTGGGTGCTAGAGAAACCAGAGAGTTGGAGCTCTCAAACAAGTTGCAGCTTGTAAAACAGAGGTAGCAACCTCACATTGAGTTGGTGCTCAATGGTAAATGATGTACAGAACTGAAAAAGACTGCCTATCATTTCAAAGAAGAAGAAGAGGTTTTCTCCCTTTATGGGTTTCCTCATGAAAATCTGTCTCTGTGTGTACTTTATGTGTGACTGATGGTCTTTAATTTTACTGTCAATATGTTGTATATTGTTGATGATCACTTGAAGGAAGATTAATAATGTTTAAAAGGTATAAAATTGTTTAAGTTTATAGACAACTGATTCACCCCCCCCTCTCAGTTGTCTTAGTTTTCTCCAACAAGGTTTTCAAGGGCTTGCATATGCATGAAGAGTTATACTACAAATTATACTTGAGAGCTTTGCTTTAGTTCTCTAAGTTAGATTGTGGATATTCTTCATCAAAGGAATTGGATAAAAGGTGTGTGTGTTGGAGAAAAGAGCCATTGAAAGGGACCTTGCAACATCAAGGCATGGGTTGTATTCTCCACTTTCCATTTAATATAATGCAACAATAGATTTCTTCCCTATAAAAGGTGTCTTAGATTTTATTGTATAACTCCTTGATCTTATACATAGAATTCATTGGAATATATATATCTTTGTTCTCTCTCTCTCTTTGTTGGTTTGTGCTTCTTAAACTGGTTCACCATCCCGCAAACCCAAAGAAGGAGCTACAAGGATGACACTAGCAAGGATCAAGCGTCATTTAAAAGGTATGTCACTTGTACCTCTCTAAACTAGTTCATATGATAATGAAGTCTAAGGTGAAGTTTGTGTTATGTCTTGTTTTGTTCTAGTTTTCTGTGGAAGTTAGGGAGATCTGTTTATGTCTGCACTTACTGATTTGTCCAATAACAAAATTGACGACCATACTAGGTAAGTGACCTCTTTTGGTTTTTTTCCTCTTATTTTCTTTTAGCCTTCCTTCTTCTGGTTAATTTGATTCTCTAAGTCTGTGGGTGATCTATATTGACTCCCTGGGTCTGAAGGTTCATTGAGAAATTTTGTCTTTCTTCTTAATTTTCTTTATTTTCAGAGATCGTCACACTATGTCCTATTCTCAGCCCGTGATGATCCTCTGTCATCGCACTCTATTGGTGTAGACCAATGTGATGATGTCACACTGTAGCTTATTGACAACCTGTGATGATCTTATATCATCGCACTATACTCCTCTGCAACCTACGACGATTCCTGTAGGAATTGTTGGGTGAAAACATTTTTTGTTTTCTCTACCCAATTTTGTCTTTACTGCCTAGGATGAAATTTTGGTACTAGTGAATGATTGATTTACAACTTTTAAACCTGCATTTGATTGATTTTCAAAAATTGAAAATCTTCTTTATAAGCTTTGCAAGTTTTGCTTTTGATTTCTTGTCGCAAGGGTATAATCTCAGGATTTTGGTCCTAAGTGCTTGTTTGATAAGGGGTCCTTGATTTATTTTAAGTTTTGGATTTTTTTTACTTTCTAGATTGTTAATTAATTAAGAAACAATTTTTTTTTGCATTTGACAAAAGGTTTTCTTATCATTTCATTTTTTCTTACATTGTGAGTATGATTTGGGAATAGTGTTGAGAATACATTAGTTTTCTTACACCATACTTTCTTTTCTTCATTACATCTCTGATCTGGTTTGAGAAGGAAAGAACTGAAGTTTATTCTTCTTTTTTAGTAGTCTTTGAAAGAAAATTGTTGCATTCATATATTTGTAAAAAGAGGAAAATTGGAAAATTTAGTAGTTTTTTATTATTTGGAATCTATTTCATTCAAAAATTGAGAAATTGTGTTTCGTAGATTTTGTATTCTGAAAAGAGAAACCTTCTCCCTATTGTAATTAGAGTTCATTGAATTAAACGCTTTCATATAATCTCTTCTTTCATTTTATTGGGTCAAGGTTGAATACATCATCGGTTTCATTTCCATTTCCCTTTTGAGTAAGCAATAACCTTTAAAATACATCGTAATTTTAAAATCTATTAGAAAAAATTATTTTCTAGAACTTTTCTACACCAACATTAGCTAGGATAGCGCTTTGGAATATGTTGTAAGGAACACTCTCCAAAGCATCAAAACACACAATAGTATCTTGTGATAGGGAGAGTTCAAATCCATTTGCTACATTTTGTCTTGGGAAGCCATTCTAACACAAGGGTCAATCACGAGGTTGCATTAGGGCCGACAAAGTTGCTCACCTTGATTTGTTGGTCTTAGTGTAGAGATTGTGCGTATTATTGGGGGTCACTTGAGAAGAAAATCCTAAGGGGACATTCTCAAGTTGATTTCGGGATTAGATACCCTGCCTTTGCACGTGGATCATAATGTCGACTCCTTCCCTAGGAATCATTTTCATAATTGGTAACCTTAGTGGCCTATCTATTTAGAGTCTTTACACGAGGTGTCTGTGGAGGGGCAAGTCTTCACAGTACCTGGAATCGACATTGGCCAAACTCACTTGGGCTCCTTGGAGGGTATACCCACGATTATGTGTGGGAGCTTTCACTAGGGTGTAAGTCCGTTAAGCAGGTCGTCAACATAACTTTTCCACCCACTTTATCCTAGCCCCTTCTTGTCTTGATTTCGCGAAGTTGGATTTCATCACCAACTAGTGACTTTGAAATAAGAAGGTTTGTTTGTGTGTTTGATATCTAGATTTTATTAGTGAGTGATGTTTGTTTCTCTAGTTGGCCATAGATTTATTTCATTCTTTATTTGGTGCAGCCAACATCGGTCCTTTCCGTTCAAATATGATGCAAGGGTTACCTCCGGAATATCCATAAGAATACAATCCTTTGATTCCTAACTCACCAGAGGGTTGTCCTGGAGGAGCAGTCAATAATGTTGTAGCCTATGAGATTGGAAGTTCTACTCCATTGGAGGAATCAATACTTCCTGTAAATCCGTTATTGAGTGTTGTACATGATCCACTTTTGCTCCAGATTAATTCATCGAGAGACATTGTTGCTGAAGATTATACTAGAATACTTATTGGACCTCACACAGAGTATGGTGTAGATGATACACTCTTTCAAAGTGATTCGTTTAGAACTCCAGTTCATACTGCTGGAATTTTTAATCCTAGCTCCGTCCTTGTCCGTTCCCTTTGGAGGACCTCTTCGGGACACAATATTTTTGATAAACTAGGAATGAGTCCTAATCAACCCATGGGATCACATACGCCTATGACTTCCACTGCTTATATAATACCTTTAGATCATTTTACTGGCATGACCAATAATGTTGTCACCGTTTCAGACCAATTGTTGGATGGTTCTCACACAATTCTTCCTCTCCAGCTCGCTAACTCTACCATGGTTCCACAAGATACGCCTGTTTCTCCCAAAAGCGCAGTAATCACTCAAGATCCTATTGGAACACCACTTCCGCTTAGATCAAATCCAACTCTTCCTCCTAGGTATAACACTTTGAATACTTCCATTGCTAATCCTGCATAGAATCCATCCGGAGGGTCTAATATTTTTGTTCCTCCTAGGTACAATGCTGCTAGTAGTTTTGTTCCTACACCTACCAAGGTTCTCTATGGGGGGCCTAGAATTCCTCCTCCACCTTCACCTGGAGGATCTAATCATCTTGGCCCTAGTAGCTCCAATGAAGTTGGAGGCTGTAATATACCAAATATAAAATGTATGCAGAACATAAATAAAATGCTAGAAATGCCAGAATAACAACAATATAACCAAAACATTCACCATAATAGCACTGAAATGATAAGAGAATAATAACATGAATATCACTTTGAATCTTAAAGAAATGTTCACGGGCCTCTTCGAGGGGGGAACCTCTAGTTGAGAAGAGCTCTATTACAATAATATCCAAGCTAGGGTTATCATACCCTCGACTCCTATTTATACTAAAAAGAAGCATCTAGAGGAAGATCCTTCTGGAAACAGAAGCTTCTATTAGGTCTTCTTACATCTACCTTATTCTATTTTATTGAAAGGCCTTATTAATATTGACCTTTATTACATCTGAATATATTTTTCTACCTATGTGTGGGTTAGGACCCTAAGATGTCTTCCCCCTTAAAAACAACCTTGTCCTCAAGGCTTGAGATGAGGAAATTGTTGCGGAATGGTAGCTGGTTCCCAAGTGGCATCTGCTGGATTTGTATCTTTCCACTGGACTAGCACTTCCTTGATGGTTCTCTGATGTATGCGACACTCACGCTGGTCCAAAAATGCTTCTGTCTATAGCCAAATGGATCCTTCTTCAGCTAACTCTGGAAGGTTGGTTTGAATTTGGCACTTAGTGCCAATCACCTTCTTTAAGCATGAAACATGAAAAACAGGATGTAGTTTCGAATGGTTGGGCAAAACTAACTGATAGGCTACTTGTCCCACACACTTGAGAATGGTATAAGGACCATAAAATTTGGGCGCTAGCTTCTAACAATGCTTGACCTTGAGGGAATTTTGCTTGTAAGGTTGCAGTCGAAGAAACACCTGATCCCCTTCTGCAAATTGACGTTCAGAGTGACCTTGATCTGCTTATTGCTTCATGCAATTATATGCCATGACCAAATTCTCTTTGAGGGTACGGAGAATAGATTCTCAAGCTGTAAGTGTTAGGTCAACCGCTTGGACCTTCGAGGCACCCAGTAAGTATGAGAGAACTGAAGGTGGCTTCTATCCATATAATTCTTCAAAAGGAGTCATGCGTGTAGATGTATGGTATGAAGTGTTGTACCACCATTCAGCTAGGGGTAACCATTGAGCCCACTGATTTTTATTTTATGAGGCAAAACACCTCAAATATGTTTCCAAACACTTTTTGACAACTTCTGTTTGGCCATCAGTCTGGGGATGATAAGCTGTGATGAGATTCAATTTGGTGCCTTGTATCTTGAACAATTATTGCCAAAAATTGCTTGTGAAAGTTGGGTCGCGATCAGAAACAATAGAGTGCAACATGCCATGAAGCTTGAATACCTGATCCATGAAACTTTGAGACACTGTGGATGCTGTAAACAGGTGTTGAAGGGTGCAGAAATGAGCATACTTGGAAATTCAATCAATAACCACCATGATGACTGATTTATTTCCCGATTTGGGTAAGCCGGTAATAAAATCCATAGAGATATCCTTCCAAATAGCAGATGGAATCGGGAGCGGTTGTAGTGTGCCTGAAGATTTGACTGTTTCTCCCTTGTTGCGTTGACACACATCACATTCAGTGACAAAATTACGAATGTCCTATTTCATACCATCCCAGAAAAAGGAACGTTTGACCCTATCATAGGTTTTGGTGAACCCAGAGTGCCCTGCTGTGGGTGTAGCATGAAGCTCAGAAAGTACCGTGGATTTAAGCTTTGATTGTTTACTTAAATACAAACGACCTTTGTATCGAAGTTCATCATGGAGCCAAGAGTACCCTGGGGAAGCTGGAGCATTGGACTGCAATTGTTGGATCAACTACACACTTTTGGGATCTTGTATCCATTCTTGGCAAACAACTTGGAGCCAATCTGGTACAATGAATGAAAGAGAAAAAAGGGATCCTTCATATTCATATTTGCGGGAAAGTACTTCTGCAACCACATTATCTTTTCCTTTCTTGCAAATGATCTCATAATCATATCCAAAGAGCTTAGTCACCCATTTTTGTTGTTCTGGGGAGGAAATGCATTGTTCCAGAAAATACTTAACGCTTTGATGGTCTTTCTTAATTTGGAAACGTTGCCCCAATAGATAAGGGTGCCACAGATCAATGACATGCAGAATAGGCAACATTTCCTTTTCATAGATGGATTTGCCCAGTTTTCTTTCAGATAGTTGCTTGCTGGTAAAGGCCAAAGGTCGACCCTCTTGCATAAGGACAACACCAATTCCTTTCCCTGAGGCATCACATTCCAACACAAAGGTCTTTGTGAAATTGGGAAGGCCGAGGATTGGAGTGGTGCACATGGACATATTCAAGGTTTGAAAATCTTGAGGAGCGGCTGGAGTCCAATTGAAAGAGTTCTTTTTTAGGAGAGAAGTCAGAGGTGCTGCAATCTTCCCATAATTCTTAACAAACTTGCGATAATACCCTGTTAAGCCTAGAAATCCACACAATCTCTTAAGAGTCTTTGGGTGAGGCCAGTCTTGCATAGCTTCAATATTTTTAGGATCCACCTTTACGCCATCCTTGCCAACCAGATCACCCTAGTATTCTACTTCTGAGGCGCCAAAAGCACATTTAGACCGTTTCAGGAAAAGTTGGTGCTGAGAGAGTAGATGGAGAACTCGATCCACATGAGCAAGATGGTATGTCCAGGTTTTGCTATAGATGAGGATATCATCAAATAAAACTAAGACAAAATGGCGGATAAAAGGACGGAAGACATGATTCATGAGGCTTTGGAAGGTGGAGGGGGCATTACACAAGCCAAAGGGCATGACCAAAAACTCATAGTGGCACTCATGATTTCTAAAGACAGTCTTGGGAATGTCTTCCTCTTTCATACTTATCTGGTGGTAGCCCGAACAAAGATCCAGTTTAGTGAAGAATTGGGCACCACTCAATTCATCCAGGAGGCCGTCAATGACAAGAATGGGGAATTTGTCTTTGATGGTAAGTTTGTTGAGGACACGAAAGTCAAGACACATTCACAAAGAACCTTCTTTCTTCAGGACCATGACCAAAGGAGAAGAGTAGGGGCTCGTACTAGGGTGGATAACGCCTGCATTAAGGAGTTCCTGGACCATTTTCTCAATTTCATTTTTTTGGGAAAAGGGGTGACGATATGGACGAATATTGGGAGGAAGGCTTCCAGGTACAAGGGGAATGGAATGATCATGAACACCATGGGAAGGAGGGAGTCCTGGGGGTGTGGAAAATACCAATTGATGTTTAGAAAGGATGGCTTGGAGGTCTTGTGGGACTGAGGGTGTCTCTGTTGCTTGTATGGCATGGAGTTGGGCGATAACACCAGAATGACCTTTTTTTAGTAGCTTTTCCATGCGATGGGAACTAATGATCTCAGGTGAACCAATAATGATTCCTTGGAACTTATATTGGTGGCCCTCCTAGTCAAATTGCATGGTTAAGTCTTTAAAATCCATGAGAATGGGACCCAAAGTCCTTAGCCAGTCTGCACCCAACACAATGTCACAACCTGCCATGTTGATAGAAAACATATGGGATTTCAGGTGGTAGTCACCAATTTGGAGACACACATTTTCACAACACCCTCCACATTTCATGGAACCACCATTGGTAATCATGATTTGGAAATTATTGACGGCATGGATGTAGCAATGAGTTTCTTGGGAAATGCAGCGATGAATAAAATTATGGGTGCTGCCACTATCAACCAGAATGATGACCTTCCGATGCTTGATGTAGCTAATTAGCTTGAGGGTTTGGGGAGTGGAGAAGCCAGAGAGAGCATTGAGGGAAATGATTGGTTCTACTTCGGTAGGGTCTGAGGGAGGGGTTATGTTAGTGGATTCAGGTGACTCAGACACAAGGGGAGTTTCTACATCCTCTTCCAAAATATCCTCGGAGATGGCCATAAAAATATTTTGTCCTTTACACTTGTGGCCCGTGAAATATTTTTCATCACATTTATAACAAAGGAATTTGATTTGGCATTCAACCATTTCAGCCCTGGTCAATTTTTGGATCTTTAGTGGAGCATAGGGAGTAGTGGGATTTTCTAGTTTAGGGCGAGGGATAAAGGAGGGTTTTCAGTTTTGAGAAGATACAATCTATTGTGCTTCTTTAGCTCTTTTAGTAGCATTCACCCAACTCTGAGGCTGAGCCATGAGGACATGGGCCCAAATGCATCCTTGAGGCCACTGATAAAACACTCTCAGGAAAAGGCATTAGACATGCCCTCTGTTCTAAAAGACAGGTGCTCAAAGGAAGCTATAAAGTCTTCCACTATTCCTAATTGTTTCAACTTTGTCAAATGACCCAAATGGTTGGTGTCAGTGTCAAAGTGTTCATAAAGTTTTTCCACAAAGTGTGTCCAAGCAATATACCCTTGACGAGAAGTTTTTCTCCATTGCCACCATTGCCACCGTTCTTGATCTAGATGGAGAACACCATATCGGAGTTTGTCCAAGTCATCTGTAATTCCGTATAAAGAGAAATAATGTTCCATTTGGGTTACCCAACTAGTGGGGTTCGAGCCATCAAATTTGGTCACATCCACTTGCAGAAGGTGTAGGTCACGTTGAAAGTGATGGTTCTAAATGTTATGGGAATGAGAGGAATGGTCACCTTCAGTATGTGGAGGTGAGGAAGAGGAAGGGTTATCTGTAGGGATATGCAATTTGGTGCAGAGTGTCGAAAAGACTGATTCAAGCTGGGTGGTGAGGTCTTGTTTGATTTCCTCCATTGAGGACTACATGGTTGTATTGATGGTGACAACATTGGCACTGAGTTGTTTCACTTCTTGTTGGGTTTCAACGAGACCAAATTGCAAGGTGTTGAAGCGATCTTCCAAGTCTTGGCTACGGGTATGGACCATGAGGATGGGGGAACTGAAAAGGGGCAGGCGAGGTCAATTTTTTTTCTAAAAAATGATATGGATGAATGTGATAAGGGAAAATAGATGAATCCAATGGAATAGGTCTCAAATAATGGTGAAAAAATTTCCAGATTTTTTTTTTTCTTTTTTTACACCTATGGAGTTATACTTCGGTCTGAAGAATACTACAGAGAGGAAATGCCCAAATGCTTAACCAAAAAGAAATGTGTATTTACTTGGCAAACGAACACAGTTGCAATACAATATATCTTGTCTATTTTAATTTGTTTATGTTTCTGTCCCCAAGGGTTAGGTATTCAAGGGTTCTACAGACAAGGGTTTTCCCTGTGCTATAGCTCTCTGATATACGTGTGGGGTCCAAAAGTAGTACTCGGCCCAATATCTCAGGG
>ML817890.1:100595-117426 GCA_009831015.1 Picea engelmannii
GCACCTGAGTCAATCAACCATGCCTCATGATCTGCATGTGTTCTTGAAGAGGCCAAGTACACATCCCCTCCTTCTTCCTTGGAGGTCTTTTCTTCTGTAGAAGAAGATTCTTCAGATCCCTTCTTTTTCTCAACTTTGGATCCCTTCTTTTTCTCAACTTTGGATCTACACTGCTTCTTGTAGTGCCCTTCTTTTCCACACCTCCAACATACCCTTCCAAAATTTCCAGGAGATTTAGATCTACCCTTAGACTTAGATCTCCCACTTGAGAAATTAGATTTATTTCTTTCCTGGGAACGTCCTCTTGAAAATAATTCATTCGTGCTATGTCCTTCCATATTCTTTCATCTCATCTCCTCCGACAACAAGGATGAGACCACTTCTTCAAACTTCAAAGAAGTTGTATTACTACCTATGGCCATAACTAGACTATCCCACGAGTCTGGTAAAGAACACAACAAACTGATACATTTATCTTCATCTGAAATTTTAATATCAACATATACTAACTGACTTACCACAGTATTGAAGACGTTTAAATGCTCTGCCACCGAGTCTCCATCTCTCATCCTCAAGTTATACAGCTTCTTTCTCAGGAATAGTTTATTTACCACGGACTTAGACTGATACAACTTCCCCAACTTTTCCCATAAATCTTTGGCTGTAGCTTCCTCTGACACATTCAGTAATACTAAATCGGAGAGACATAGTCGAATTGTGCTCTTTGCCTTCCAATCCGTCTTTTTCCAGTCATCTGCAGAAGTTCCTGTAGGTTCCGTACCTGGATCTACCGCGATCCACTGATCTCTGTCCACCAAAGGATCTTCCATCTTGAGCTTCCACAGCTCAAATATTTTCCCATTAAACTTATCGATCTCCATCTTCAAATTGCTTGCCATTTCTTTTCACCTGAAAAACAATACCGCAGATCTCCCACTGTAACAAGGCTTATCACAGTCCCGAGCCAAACCCTTGACGATAAAGGCATCCCCCTGAAGCCAATAAAGATCTGATACCAAATGTAAATTCTAACCTTGTACAATATCTACTGCAAACTGATATTCAAAAAATAACAGAAAAGATACAATGGAAAATACAAACATTACACAGAGATTTTTAACCTGGAAACCCAAACCGGGAAAACCAACATATATTATATTCATACATTGTGTTACATTGTTTACAATACAATATACATATAGGAGCCAGCGGCATCCAAAACCCTAACCCAATGACCTGGATTAGTCCAAAACCCTAATTCCTTAATCGGAAATAGAAAACCATCGGCAAAAAACCATGTGCCGAAAAACCACCTAATATCATGTGGTCCCGAAAATATGTCGTCCCGAAAAAAAAAATTCGGGGGCGTTGCCCCCGAACCCCCATGCGAGGGGCTCTGCCCCCCTACACCCCCCAAGGGGGTGCCTAGTGGTCCCCCCTATAACCCCCCTGTGCGCTCGACGCAGACGCTCATACACTTCTACTCTTGCAAAGAATATAACACATACCCAACAATTTTGTCGCTTCTGGTTTTCAAATTCCTGTTGGAGGTCAACCTCAAGTTGGAGTTCATAACCCAATGCATGGACAGAATATCCCTGGATTACAATATCAACCTTGGAATTATCCTTTCCAAGGTAATCAATGACCACCCAAGGGGGAAAATATTCAAGTTAATTCTTTCATACCCCCTAATCCCAAGCAAAAATATCCAGGATCTCTGAATCCTACGTAGGGTCAAAATTTTCAGTCTAATGTTCCTTTCCAAGGAAGCTTACCTAATCAACCAACTCATGTTGTATAGTCAACTCAAAATCCTCCACCATCAAATTTTTCGGGACTCTCTAACTATCTACATATTGCTTATGGTCCTACTGGTATACCTATAGGACTACCTCCTCAAAACTACCAGTTTCCTCAAGTGAACAAATAGTTGCCATTTCTTGCTACTTTGGATTTACCAGATTTATCTAGGATTTTGAATGATCCTATTTTGCATTTTCNTGCTTATGGTCCTACTGGTATACCTATAGGACTACCTCCTCAAAACTACCAGTTTCCTCAAGTGAACAAATAGTTGCCATTTCTTGCTACTTTGGATTTACCAGATTTATCTAGGATTTTGAATGATCCTATTTTGCATTTTCCTTATTGGCCCATCATACTTGCCAAATTTCCATCAGACATTCCTAATTTTGACGACCGATCGGGAGAAGACCCAAATAATCACGTCATGACATTCCATCTTTGGTGTTCATCCAGCTCCTTGATGGATGACTCTATTAGATTACGTATTTTCCAATGGACTCTTATAGGTTCGGCAGCCAAATCATATATTGAATTTCCATGAGGATTATTCAATGAATTCAATACCTTAGCTATGGATTTCTTAACGCATTACCAATTACCAATACGATATGAGTCATGAACTAAATTTTTGAGTTCATTTAAACAATCCTCTTCTACTCACATTTCTGATCATATTCATATGTGGAGGAGGAGAAGACATTTAATCAAAGTTCTCCTTCATGATCAACTATTGGCTGAGTGGTTTACCAAGTCACTCATTGGTCCTATAGCCCGTGATGTTTCCATGGGTGGTGTTGTCACTGAAGAGAAGATGATTAGTCATGCTCAATAATCAGATCTCATTTATTCCCAAACATACACACTATATGACTTGATCCTCGATGCTCCTCACTCATCTACGAATCCAACCCAAACACCTCCAATAGATTCTAATGTTGTTGATGGCGTGATTGACACTTTTCATGCTAAGACTCAGTATAAACAAGCCAGTCATTCCAATCCTAAGTCTACTACTCCTAATTTACAAAATACTCCTCCTCCGACTCATTTTCCCGGTA
Organism: Picea engelmannii; assembly: GCA_009831015.1. Lineage (NCBI taxonomy): Eukaryota > Viridiplantae > Streptophyta > Pinopsida > Pinales > Pinaceae > Picea > Picea engelmannii. The sequence goes on from ML817890.1 coordinate 103,463, forward strand.
AAACCTTTGAAGTTAATTCAGTTCAATATACACCTACTGGTAAGAATAAAAATAAAAAGAAAGGGAAGGGTAAGAATACAGAGGACAAAAATAATAATCAACAATCTGATAAACCCAAGACTCAACCTACTGATGACAAAGAAAAACACAAGCCTCCTTATCCTTACCTTATCTGTGGTGAGGATCATTATACAAAATATTGTCAATGACATGCTAAGGTTACTAAGTTCCTACAAGGGATCGAGACACCTCCTACACCTGCCATTTTGTCAGAACCATTTCCTTCTCAACAATAGGCCCAATTGGTCATTCATGACCAACCTTCTCCGTCTACCACGTCTTATGTACTTATGTGTATTGGTGACTCCAAGAAGAATGAAGTTTTCGTCGCTACTCGAGCCAAAGATTATTCTCCTTCGAAAGAGAAAGTTGATGATTCACCACCTCCATTGGTTCAACCTCCTCCACCAACTTCACCTCCTAATGGTTCTCTTCATCTCAAAATACTGAGCCTAGATACAGTTCTTCATCTTCCTCCTAAGGGCATTGTTCGAAAGTCAATCTTTAATCCTCATGCACGTGCTCCCAAAAACTACATTATTGTAGAAGACCTTGCGCAGGTACCTTCTGCGATGTCGTCTCTCGAAGTCCTTCAAAGTTGTCCTATGAAACATAAGGAATTGTTAAAGGCTATTGGTAGAATTGATCCTACCGATAAAAATTTGATTATATTTGACTTGGAAGATCATATTCCAAGGCTTCCTCCTCAATTAGCATTTCAAATACAAGTTGTTGTGGAAAATAAAAATATTTGTCGGACCATTATTGACGAAGGAGCCTCGAATTGCATCATGTACATCACTTATTGGAAATCCATTGGCTCTCCTGCCCTTACCAAGTCACACAATACTCTAAAATATTTTAATGGTACAGGGTTTAAACCTTATGGTGTTCTTCCTTCATTGTCTATTACATTAGAAGGTAAATCGGTTAATGTTGAGGTTGAGGTATTTCATGCACCTCTCGATTACAACCTTCTACTTGGCCATAGTTGGATTGATTCCATGCAAGCAATTGTTTCTACTCTTTTTCGTGTGTTACATTTCCCACACCAAGGAAAAGTCATTACTGTCGATCAAATTGCCTTCTTTAATTCTAATTCATGTACTAGAAACATACCTCTCATTGCGAAGACACCTCCCGGTTATGAGAATGTCCATGTGGGTCTTCTAAATGATTCATTGTTAATAGGTACATTTTCCATTCCACCACCTGATATTCCTCCTTCTTTTGTCGCTTCGATTAAAATGATATCAACCACTATTGGTGAAACCACTGAGTCTTACGACCCTTGGATAGTACCTATCTTTGATCATTGTCTTCGTTACGATGACCAAATGCCTTTGAGTCTGGTAGAATTGGCTTATCAAGATATTCAATCGAAAACTCCTTTTCCTCACTCTCTCTTAGATGCGTCTCCGGATCTGTTTCACGTGGTGTTTCACACTGATGAAATGATCATGAAAATCATGTCTATGGAAGATACCCCATGGGATGATGGGCATCATAATTCTATTCTCTTCCTGGAACTCAAGACCATAGAGAGTTATCAACAAATTTCCAATCCATCTACTGTTGCTACTATTTCTTCTGTTCCCGAAACAACACACGATGTTTTGTATGAAGGGAACTTAGGTAACATTTCACCTACCATCCCTCTTGATGTTTTGATTAAACCTGAAGTCGTGGAAAATGTTCACATCGGTGCCTCATGTTCTATTGAGGAGGTCCGTATTTACAAATCTCTTTTCCAAGAATTCCGTGACATTTTTTCCTGGAGTTACAAATAAATGCTTGGCATTGATTGAGATATTGTTGTACATGATATTAAGACTTACCTGAATGCTAAACTCGTTCGATAGAGACTTCGCCTAGTACATCCATGCAAAGCTGCTGTTGTTAAGCTTGAAGTTGAAAAATTCTTAAAGCCGGTTTTGTCTATCCAGTGGCTTTGACTGATTGGGTGTCCAATTTTGTTTCCTGTTATGAAGAAACAAGGCATGATCCATGTTTGTGTAGATTATAGGGATATCAACAAATCTTGTCCCAAAGACAATTATCCAACCCCTTTCGTTGACCAGATTGTTGACGACTGTACTGGGAGTGAAATATTCTCCTTGATGGATGGTTTCTTTAACTATAATCAAATCAATATTTTGCCTACAGATCAACATAATACTTCTTTTATTTTCCCTTGGGGAACCTTCGCATACCGAAAAATTCCTTTTGGTCTCAAAAATATTGGTGCGACTTTTCAACGCACTATGTATTATGCTTTTCATGACATTAAGAAAATTGTACAACCTTACCTAGATCATTTACTGATGCACTTTATGAATCGTCAAGATCACCTGACACATCTACGAGCCATTTTCCTACGTTGTCATTATTATCACACATGATTGAATCCACATAAATGTGTTTTTTGTGTGGAGTTCGGATGACTTCTTGGTTTTATTGTGTATACACATGGGATTAGAGTGAACCCTTTGAAGGTTGAGGCTATCCTCAATTTACCTCCTCCTTCCACACTACACCAATTCCAAAGTTTGCAAGAGAAGGTGAAATGTTTACGTCGATTCATCCCCAACTATGATGAATTAATGAAAGGATTTACTCAACTTCTTAAAAAGGGTTACAATTTTGTATGGGACGACACTGCCAACAAAGTCGTCGAACCTTTGAAACTTTCCTTGACACGTACACCACTTTTATTTCCACTTGATTATAGTCGAGATTATTTCTTGTACTTAGCTTCTTCAGAATCTACCATTGCTATGGTTCTAGTCCAAGAGGATGATTCATAAGATGAACATGTTATCTACTATTTGATTCAGAGTCTCATGACCATCGAAACCAAATATTTACATGTGGAGAAACTGGCCTTGGAAACTGTTCAAGCTGTTCAACATTTTCGTCACTACATCTTATTACGAAAAATGACAATCATTTCCGATTGCAACCCCATGCAACACATCCTTACTTGAAAAATGCTGGGGGGAAAATACTCTAAATGGATAGTTATTCTCCAGGAGTTTGATTTGGAGTTTGAGTGTGCCAAGTCAAAGAAATATTTGTTTTTTTACGAATTGATATGTGACCTTCCCTCTACTGAGACAGAAACTGTGGCAGAAGATTCCTTTCCTGATGAGTCTCTCTTTATGATCAGTTTTGAAGACATATGATATGGAGACATTATCATTTATCTCCAAATCCAAACTTTTCAGCCTGATATTTCTAGTACATATTGTCATCGTTTACGGTATCAAGCCCGTCAATACATTATCCTTGGTGATACTCTTTACCATCGTGGTATTGATTCCATGTTTCGACTATGTCTTACTTATGATGAAGCTAAGAAATATTTGAATGATTGTCATTCTAGATCATGTGGTGGTCATATGTCTGGGTATGCTACTTCCCAAAAGATCTTACGAGTTGGTTATTTCTAGCCTTCATTGTTTAAGGATTGCATTACTGCCATCCATAAATGCCACGCTTGTCAAACCTACAACAATAAGATCCGATCTCATCATGCTCCTCTTCACCCTGTAGTTTTCATTGGTCCATTCGCTAAATGGGGCATTGAATTCATTCCATGTAATCCTCACTCGAACGGGAGGCATGGATACATCATCATAGCCATGGATTATTTCACTAAGTGGGCCGAGGTGATACCTACATTTGATAATATCGGGAAAAATAAAGAGTTTTTCATATTCAATCATATCGTTACTAGATTTGGTGTCCCTCAAGCTATCATCACTAACCATGGTAGTCATTTCCGTAATTTCATGATGTCTGAACTTACCGAGAAGTTTGGTCTTCGACATGAAAACTCAACCCCTTACTACCCACAGGCCAATGGCTAGGTTGAAGCAATCAATGAAGTTCTCACTACTATGTTTCGACTGATGGTAGGAATTCACAAGTCAAGTTGGCACACGATGCTCTTCTAGACATTATGGGCCTTTCATACCTCCGTTAAGTCTGCCACGGGGTTCACACCTTTCCAATTAGTATATGGTATTGAAGAAATTATGCCGATTGAATGTGAAATCCCATATTTGAAACTAGTTATCAAACTTCTCCCTAACATCTCTGCTGAAGAAGAACGTCTCTTGTATTTGATGCAATTAGATGAGAGTCTCCATGATGTTGCCTTAGTCATTGAAACTCAAAATAAGCGTGTCAAATCTCAATATGACAAGCATGTCAAACCGCGTGTGTTTTCTGAGGGTGATTTGGTTCTTATTTACGAACAAGATTGTGACTTATTAGGGGCCAAAAAATTTGAGGCCATGTGGCGTGGCCCTTATATTTTGAAATGAGTGTTGGAGAAAGGGGCTTATGAGCTAGTAGATTATGATGGAATTCCTTTGAGTGAACCCAGAAATGGGATTTAATTGAAGTACTATGCTTAAACCATTTTTTCATGAGTGCTATGTATTTTAATGTATCATACTCTTGTGTGTGTTTTTTGTTTTTTGGTTCCACCTTTTAACTGTTTACCTTGCATTGTGTTTGGTTTCTAGATGTTGGCGTCTTCACTATCCTATATCGGTTTTGTTGATGGTGCTAGTTGTGGTACTCAAAAACTAGTGTTAGCTGCATGGGAAATCTATGCACCTACAAATGAATTGATCAGTATACATGGTGTTTGACTTGGTCATGTAACTAATAATATCGTGAAATATAGTGCAGATATCAAGTTATTAACTGACGCCATTTCATTTGGAATCCGTCATCTTATTGTATGGCTCGATTCATAGTTAGTAGTACTGCAGTTGAGTAATGCTTATTCCATCCAAAGTCCTACTTTGTTATGGGTATATTTAGGAATTCGCCTCTTGGAAAGACATTTTGATTAAATTGAGTATTAACATATTCCTAGATGTCTAAATACATTGACAGATGTATTGGCTAATTACATGTTAGACAGACATTTGAGACATTTATAAACCCAATCACACTTTTTACAAAAACAAGTAAGCCGGTAGGAACTTTATATTTATACGACAAAAAGTTACAAAAAGTGTTTTTCCAAATACCAAAATATCAAAAAGTGAAGCTGATGGCTTCATGTACAAAAATTATCAAGGATGCTACTCACTGTAACAAACAATTGCTTGTGCCACTTTACATAGTAGTCGACCAATAGATGCGGATACACCAACTATGTGGCATTGATAGTGCCTAGGAAGTTCTTCCACCGTGGCATCAGGGACATTCATGGTTAATCCCTCTAGGTTCTGTTCAATCACCTCAACATCCGTGACAACCACTCCTGCTACAACACCTCTCTCTTCTCACCTCTAGATGGGAGATGATCCCAGAGGACTATAAGGCCCCATGTATTGATAATTGAGAGCACTTGATTAGTCTTGTATAGATGACACAAAAAACATTTTATATAATTAAAATACCAAAAACATCATATAATGAAAATTTCCTTCTTACCTATGTCCCCCCACTGAGATCCCTTAGGAAGAGCTAAGTTGGGATCCTCACAAAAATCCGTCCTGGCGTATGCATAGTCCTCCACCATGATTAGCTGATTCCTTATCCATTGGAAGAAAACATCGTCATACTTGAAAATAGGAACGCCACCATGACGAGCCATTACACCCACCCACCTCTTCAATCGTAGATCTTGTGGAGCAGGTATGCCCCACTCCACCTGTAGACGTAGGATGGGAACTCTCTCCAAGAAGAAGGACACCAAAATGGACTCGTAACCAAAATGTTTCAACCAACCATTTCAACACTTTGTGAGTTTCTTTTTCATGCTCTTCAGGACATCCTCACACCAGTTGAAGACCCTGGGTTCCATGCACTCTATTGCGTACTGAAAATGGATTTGAAAATCCATGTGGGGAGCTGCACTCCCTTCCATGTGAGTAATGGTATAAATGATGGTTTGTAATGGTAATGCCGGACATCTCTGATGTCCACCTTACCACTATTTTTTCCGTACCTGGCACACAATGGTGAGAAACATAGTAATCCATGGGTTATCCCCCACCCCTTCTGACCGTGGGTGATACCCACAAACCACGGTGAGACAACCCCATCAAAAATTAGATATCCTCTCTATCCAATGTGCGTGTATGAATGCCCACATGAAAGTCTTGGTCGTTCACATCCCACATGTGAACCAGATACTCTAACAACCTCAGTTGGGCTCTCATGCCCTGAATTTTGAAAAACTTGAGTAATCCACATTGCCTAAGCACCATAACTGTGCCCGGGTCATTACTGACAAAATATTCTTCTTCCTCATGCTCCCGTTCATGCCACTCGAGCATTTTGACCAAGGAAATCTTGCCAAGGAACATTAAAAGAAGATTAGAAACATAAAAAATTCATTCCTGGAATTTTTTCTAATTAAATTTATCTTTTCAAAAATTGGATTGCGGTCATCGCAAGGATGCGCTTTTACGCATAACGATGTCGTTGCACTGTGTCTTTGGTTCCCCTTCGATTATTTCATATCGTCATAGTTCACCATACTTTGGACCTGCGACGATCTCAATGCGTAGGTAGCCCCAAAAAATTGACCTAAAATCCAAATTTAACCAATTAAAACAAAATTTTAAACCCATAAAAGATAAAGAAGAAGAAGGTTACCTTTTTTATGGAGACGGTTCACAAAATTATCCACCAAGCACTTCAGAATCGACAGTTGAAATTTGGGAGAAAAGAGGGTTTTGGGGAACTATTTGGGTAAATTTGCAAATGAAATGGTAAAAAATGTGTTTTGGCCTATTTCATTGTTTTTTACCATATTTTATTGCAATTTTTTTTTTTGTTTAATATTTTATCCATGCTCTAAAGTCTAACCAACTTTGCAAAGTGTTTACTATTGTATATTAAAAGGTCTAAGGACGAGACATTTGAACATAGGTCCACCTTTTTTTATTGTTTTTGCGTATTTTTCTTATGTACATATGCTTTTAGGGTTTTTTAGGAAAAAATCCGAGCACAGTCTTAATTCTTTCTCATGCTCATGAAACCATAAGAACGTAATCGAGTAATATTTTGTCATTTTTTCAAACTTGCATTGGTAATACGAAAAATGAAACTTATGGAGTATCCTTTAAGCTCTTTTCAAGCTCCCTAAACATGAAAAGATAGCCAAGTGACCTTGTTCCTTTCACGCTCATAAAAGTATTTGAAGAAAACATCTGATGAGCGATATATTATCTCTTTTTTGGTCTCGTCAGACTAACTTATGAAAAAGGACCTTATGGAGTTCTCTGTCAGTGTTTTTCAGACTCTATAAAAATGAAAAACCCCTGAGTTTTCTTTCTTTGGGCTCATTAAACAAGCATCGAAAGACCCGTATGGGATCAAACCACTCCTTCTTAGGGTTTGTTAAACATACTCCAAGGGACTCATCCCAAGGATGAGCTTACATTTACAAGCATATGTTATCTTCGTCAAGCTTTCTTAAAAATAAAGAGGTACTCACCAGAAATTTTGGGGGAAAATTGGGAAAGAAATGTGTCTCTATATTTGTTAATGGCAGTAATAGTCACTCTTGAACATGACACCCCCTTTCATCATTGTATCTAGATTGGGAAATCCATTTGTCTTTTGTTTGATCGTACATAAGTTCATATGTTGGGGTCCTCCTTATGTCAATGCTTCAAGACAACTGTCGTGTCATTGATATGTTCAAGAGAAGTCAAACCAAAACAAGCCTTCTATGGAGTCAACCATCTGTAGTTATAAATTTTCTACCATGTCGGCCTTCCCTGAATCAGTTTTGAATTACTTCATACTTTGATCTATTTTTGGTGGCTATGCTAAATCATGATGACATGGATCCACAGTGTATGTTTAGTGTCCATGACTCACTTGAAATGACATGGATCCACAGTGTATTTTTAGTGTCTTAACTCATTTCCATGTTCCCTAAAAATAAAGAAAGAGACTTTCTCCATGAGAAAAGTGGTTTGCTTTTCCTCTTTCAAAGACTATGACAAGGAAGGTCGTCGTACCTTACTCTATACATGGGGTGCGATGATGCCTGATCATCTCACTCTGCACCAAATATGTACTGCGATGTCGTCGCAGGCTGCTTGTGCATAGGGTGCGATGATTCTTAAGCAAAAGAAAAGTCAAAATTCACGAATGTTCTTGAAGGGAATCTTCTAGAAGATGAGGTGGCCCCCGATCGATTTGGATCTTACTCGCTTCTTTGATTTAGTGGGATCATCCTAATCTCCTCATCCATCCCTATTTCACCCTATATAAACAGGGATATATTATGAAAAAGGATAAGGTTTGCAAGGGCTTGCATATGCATGAAGAGTTCTACTACAGATTATACTTGAGAGCTTTACTTTAGTTCTCTAAGTCAGATTGTGGATCTTATTCATCAAAGGCATTGGAGCAAAGGTGTGTGTGTTGGAGAAAAAAGACATTGAAAGGGACCTTGAAACATCAATGCATGGGTTGTATTCTCCACTTTCCATTTAATATAATGCAACAATACATTTCTTCCCTATAAAGGTGTCTTAACTTTTATTGTATAACTCCTTGATCTTATACATAGAATTCATTGGAATATATATATATATCTTTGTTCTCTCTCTCTTTGTTGGTTTGTGCTTCTTAAATAGGTTCACCATCCCGTAAACTCAAAGAAGGAGCTACAAGGACGACACTAGAGAGGATCAAGAATCATTTAAAAGGTATGTTACTTGTACCTCTATAAACTAGTTTATATGATAATGAAGTATAAGGTGAAGTTTGTATTCTATCTTGTTTTGTTCTAGTTTCTTATAGAAGTTAGGGAGATCATTTTGTGTCCGCACTTACCGATTTTTGCAATAACATTCCCCTATATCAATATCAAACTGACTTAACAATTGTGCTACGCCATAATCTTGCTGCGTTAAGTGACTAGTGTAAAAATCTGTTTCATTGAAAAGTACATTAGCACCATCCACAAAACCACTATCTACATCCATTTCCTCAAAATGATTGTTTTGGAAATGAGGTACTACTCTTTGATCATCAACATTCCTCCTCTCTCTCTGCATTATCCGAGGGACATCATTTGGTCTCCTAAACTGGTTTGGATTTATATTCCCAGCCCCTTGAAAATCTTTGTTTGGCTGCTTAGACTCCCATTTCAGCTTAGCTATTTCATATGTCAAATCCTTCAAATTTTTGGTCATTTCATCAATTTTAGGATCATATGTGGCTGGGTTAGAGGAGGCAGGGGAATCCTCTCACTATTTCTTCTTGTCTTTATCAGATCTAGTATTTAACATGTCTGATGCTACAATGTTGGACTCAACCTTAATGGTTGCTTCTTGCATGGACAACAAGGTGGTGGATCTTCTCTCCCTCAACATAAGGGATAATTTTGCATCAAATGCATTGGCATAAGTGATCTTGGTAGAGGCTTCGGTTGGTTTGATCTCATCTGGGATCCTACCATGCATCTTATTGAATCTCTTGGTGAAGTCTGAAATAGACTCACCATTACTTCTCTTAAGGGCCCCAAACTCAGTGATGTAATACATATAATCTCTTCTATCTCCCCATTTCTTTATGAAGGCTTCATATATCACATCAATATATGTAATGGAGGCTAGAGGGAGATCTCGAAACCATTTCCTCACTTCCCCATTGAGGCTTTGTACAAACAACCTCATCCACACATCTGCATAGTCAATGCTGAAGTTGTCTGCAAAGCTGTAAAAGGCTACCAGATGTTCCTCAGATGTGGCATCCCCTTCCCCATTATATCTTGGAAAATATTTTATGTAATATATGGCTGGGAGTGCATGTAATCCTACAAGAAAAATTAGGGGTGCATATCTGGAAACAATTATGGCATCCATCCTGTTAACAACCATTGTTTGGGCAATAGGAATCTGAGGATTGATTGGAGATACAGGGGTGGATGCTGGAATGAATGATGAAGTAGAGGAAGGAGTTGAAGGTGTTTGAGGTTCCTTGAATATGTGATTTCCATGGCTAGCAAATTCAAGCTGCTTGTGATAATGTAGAAACGTAGATTCTTTGGGTGCAACTTTACCCTTGAGGGATGTGGTATATTTTTGAGCTAAGGTAGATTTTCCTAGTTGTCTTTCTATCTCAAAGACTACTGTGTCCTTCTTAGGGTTTGGATGAGCCTTAGTGGATTTGATGTGCTCAGCTTTGGATCTCTTGAGTCATTTTCTAGGAGCCAATATTTCTTTTTTGAAGTTTACTCAGTGGAGTCGCTCGTATTTCTTTTGTGAAGTTTACTAAATGGAGTCTCCAGGTGAAAGATGGCAGTCTGAATGTGTTGGATATATTTTCACCATCAAAGGTCAGTTCTGTTCATTATTTTTATCCCAGAGAAAGATATTTCATTACTCCATTCCCTGGAAATGACGCCATAATATGTTGGTCCTAAAGTCCACACCCGACTGCTAAAGGGAAGAGCTAGGCCACCTCAAGTTTGGAATGATTGGTTTTTTTTATTTTTTTGGTCAGTTAGAGGGTTGGTTTTACCAATACAAGAGCATGAGTGGGTTGGAAAAATGACATGGATGAGGGTCCTCCTTGGCTGGTGGCACACAAATGAAAGAAAAGTGAGATAATAGAGGTAAAAACAAAGGGAAAACAACAAACCACTCAATTCTACTATAAGAAGTTTAAGTCTCAAAATATCATTTCAAGGAATTGAACATGTATATGAACACAATTACTCCGACAAGTTGCAATAAAAACAGATCTTCACCAATGCATTAACTATTTTATAGGTTGCATATTAGTAAAGATAAGTTATACAATAGCTTAAGGAAATGAAATGCACTTCACACAAATCAAAAACTGCATTCAAGATAAGATAAAAACACGTGAATATTTGGACAAAACACATTGTCATCAAGAGTATATTCACCAGGTAGAAATATTTAATCCATGCATAGAAGAGTTTAAACCAATATGATGTATTGATATTCTTCCCAAAAACTGAACCCCCAAAACATACAAAAACTACATATTTATCAAAATTGTAGAGGCTCTCATCCATGTGGAACTGAGGCTTAACTCTACATTATCAGTTGAAGAAAAACTTATTAAATTAACTAAATATTGCTGGAGTATAGTAATGTATACTTCGAGCTTGACTTAATAAAAAATGAGTGGTTCATATCACACACAAATGACCACTTATTATGCCTTAATCTAAAAGAGTCTGACAATTAAACAACTAAAAAAACTGCTACTAGCCATAAAATAGACTGATGCATATGTTGGAGTGAACTGAACTCTGACACAAATTGACTAGGAGTGACAAAACTGAGTTCTATATCGAGCACTGGTACCTATGCACGTTGTTGGAGGCCACTGGTGTTACACATTATTTTCGTCATCCCTATGACTGTTAATGATGTAAACCTGTCTGTAGTCTTTAGAGGGGTTAGTGGCCTGAGTTCCTTGAAGAAAGAAGGGAGAAGAAATTTTCCTGAGAAAAGAAGTTGCATTTTCCTTTATGAAAACCCTATTAAAGATGATTTTCGCATGCTGCACTATGGCTAGGGTACAAGAATGCCTGATTCTTGTAGGCTGCACCATAGTTGGGTTGTGAGAGGTTCGTAGGTTGCTCTATAAGCAGGATGCGAGAATGCTCATACGTGGGAAAAATGAGCATCTTCTCGATGCTTCTAGAAGGAGAAACTTCCATGGTGAGGTAGCATCCGAATGGTTTGGATCTTACTCGCTTTCATGATTTGGTGGGATCATCCTAACCTCCTCACCTTATCCTCTTAAACTTATAAAAGGAGAGGAGCTCTCATGGAGAAATTTGGCTTGGATGAGATTGGATTTTGATTTTGACCTTGGATTGGATTGAGCTTTGGAGATTGTTATCTTTGCTAGATGAGCCATTTTTGTCAAGATAGATTGTGAATATTATCAGATCTATGCTCTCAGAATTCTTGGAGTGAAAGTGCGTGGGGAACGAAGGACAGTTGGAAGGGACCTTACGACATCATGGCCATGGTTGTAATCTCTCTTTCACATTTAATATGATTCTTTCCTATAAAGCTTGTTGTGTTTTATTGTATGATTCCTTGATCACATACATAGGTTTATATTGAGCTTATGCTATTACTATCACTTTGGTTGGTTGCGTTCTTTTGTAGGTTCATCATTGCATGATCATTGGAACGGAGCTAGGATGGAAATGGTGAGAGGAAGCGACGTTTAAACGGTATGTCACCTATCCGTCTTTAGTTAGTAAATTCAATATCTAAAAATTAAGGAAAGCGTCATGTTGTGGTGTTTTTTGTTTTAGATCTAGGTGGATCTAGGGAGTTCAGTTAGTGTCTGCACCTACCTATTTATCCAATAACAAAATTGGCGACTCCACTGGGGAACAGATTGTTTCCTAGTTAGTCTAGTTTCCCTTGATTTGATTGATTGTTTTCTAGTTTCTGAGTGTGTGGGAGATCCATCCAAACTCTTTGGATCTGAAAGTTCACTTAGACTCTTTTGTCCTTTTCCAAATTCTCTTTGATTTCAAGTAGTCTCGCATTGTACTAGTCTACAGCCTGCGAAAACCTCTCATTTTCACACCCTACTGTGTAATCCAGTGTGACATGTTCGCACCCTACCTGTGTCTAGCCTACGAACTCCACTGATTTTCGCACTTCACCCTATAGATAGGCTGCGAACCCATTTGAAATTTTTGTTTGGAATTAGGATTTCCTATCTTTTGATGCCCAGTTTTTATTTGATCAACTGGATTGAACTTTTGGAGCCTATATTGATCTATTTACAGTCTGCTTGACATTCTTTGAATTGCTTTTAGCCATCTTTGCTTTGTTTGGTTTTGAAGGATTAGTCTCTTGCTTTGAGTGTCTTTCAATTACAAAGAATTTGTTTTCTTTAGGATTGTTTAGGGAAAGATCAGATTTCTTCTGAATAGTTCGCTTTAAAAGAAATTTTTTATTTTGGGTTTCTTTGTTTTAAGAAAGTTCATTATTGATTTTAGTGAAAATTTTGAAACAAAAAGATTTAATTTCTTGCTTTATATTAGATTGGGGGCATCCTTGCATTTGAAGTAGCGAAATTGCACGATTCTTGGCATTTTTTGGTCTTAAATTCTGAATCGTGTATTGGTATACAATATCTTTGAATCATTTCTTGAAGATATTGATATTGATGAGTTTTAAAATTTTGGGACATTGTGCATATGGGAATGATAAATGTTTTCTCCTTCTCGTAGAATAGCTTTCATCGAAATGAAAAGATTGCATCTTCATCTCTTTGCATAAATTTCAAGTCGGTCAAAACACCATATTGTCCACGCCATTTTCCTTTTGAGTAACAACAGCCATAAAATAAAGCGCTTATAAAAAAATTGCTTAGAAATTTTTTATACTTTTTGGTAGAAAACCTACATTAGATTAGTTGTAGGGATTTGGAATAGGTGTGAAAGATAACTTTCCAAAGTTGCAAAAAAACATAGAATCTTGAGTGAGGGAGCAGTTAAATCCACTTATTACATTTTGTCCTGGGAAGCCCTTCTAACACAAGAGTCAATCACGAGGTTGCATTGAGACTGGTAGAGTTACTCACCCTGCTTTGTTGGTCTTGGTGCAGAGGTTGTACGTATTATGGGGATCGCTTGAGAGGTATACCCAAAATGATGAGTGGAAGCCTTTCAAGTTGATTTCGGGCTAGATACCCTTCCCTTGCGCATGGATTAGACCGTCGATTGCTTCCTCAGGCATCACTGTAGTGATTGGTAACCTTAGTGGCCTATCTCTTTAGGGTCTTTACACAAGGTGACTGTGGAGGGGCAAGTCTTCACGGTACCTGGAATCGACATTGGCCAAAATCACTCGGGCTCCTTGGAGGGTATACCCACATTTATGTGTGGGAGC
>ML817890.1:134129-152216 GCA_009831015.1 Picea engelmannii
TAAGCCTTCATGTAGCTATCATAGTTATATTTCATAGCCTACATACATTTCCATTTTTAAAATTAGTCATCTCAGGATTTATTCACAGTCCTTCTCATTGTGATCTGCAAAGGCATAAACATTTGCCTCTTATCGTGACAACATAACATCCTTGCTCATTTACTCTTTCATTTAATTGCACTGGATTTTTCCTGGGGATATGGAGTACATTCCCTTTAAGCTATCCTTCAAGACAAATCCTTCACGACTCTTCAGAATGGAGTCAACCATGCATCCATGGTATTCATTCAATTTTGGCAAGTGTGAGTCTTGCCTCATGTTTCACTCATCAGGGCCATCATGTTGGGCCTTTAGTATACTTATACTCTTACATCATACATGTGCATTACTTGCACGTTTTATATATCATTCATACCTTACTGGTATGAGTATCAAGATTCTTAATAGGAAGCTCCTCGGTGCATTAAACTCATGCACTACTCATTATACTGGCTTACACCCTTTCCTCACGCGACCACCGGCGGTGACCACGATCCAAATTTAAAAGGGTGCTTCTCATTTCACGATTTCAGAATTCCCGTTGCAAGGAATTTTGTTTTCCCTGACTCCAGAAATCCGAAAACCCAAAAGACCAAGGCTAAGGTTTTCTTGGCTCTTTCATCTACATGACCCTTCGCTCGAAATCTGGGGTCAATTCTCAGACACACGTTAGGATCCCGTATTTCGGTGAATCCATGGAAAACGCTCCACTGTTTCCCAACTTCTAATCTATGCGGACCTAGTAATCTGGATCCCATGGTCCAGATCTCTCTGGCAATCAATGGACCTGATCAAATCGGTGATTTACCTAGTGCGGCTTTGGGAATTCTACGCTTCCATTTCCCATAGACAAAACCTCGAAGCTCTAGATCCACGACTCTCGTTGATTCCAATCTAACGGATATTATTCCTCCTGGGATTATGAGTGATGAGAGGTTATTAGCCTTATCTTCCTCACTGATTAATTAGGTCTAATGGTCACCAACGGCTCTCCAACCGACGGTTGTGATTATGTCATGATTTCGCATTTCATGACTTCGGGACTTCTATTATGGAGAATCTCAAATCCTTTGATTTCGGAATTGCGAAATTCTGGTATCTCCTTGCAACTAACCAGTGTGCTACTTCCCGAGATCGAACAACCCAAAACGTTTCGGTTCTTTTTGAATGGATCTTGACTCTAGATCCCATCCAATCTTCAAAATTCTTTTCTGAAGGATTTCTCCTACTATATCTTCTGATATTTTTAAGTTACTTACAGGGATAATCTCATAGTCCTAACTCATACGGGTGTTACCCTCTCCTTATGGAAACAACCAACAAGGGTCACTCTTGGGAATTGGCAACAGTCTCAAAGGACTCCTCAAACAGGTTATCCTCATGGTCGATTCTAACCATTATAGGTTAGGTAAATCTGACCCTACGTATTTTCACCAGTCCTCTCAATCATGAGGAATTGTATGCTCAAGGTTTAGTCTCTTAATAATACAGTGGTCATAACTTTCTAAGGATCCTACCCATCCTTACCAGATTTCCCAAATCATGAAGGGGTTCTTCCTTTGGGTATTACTCCTTACCTAACCAGCCATCTTAATCACAAGAGACTCTACTTGATTTAGTAGGTAGCCATCGTTACGCTAAAACAGAACAACTCAGTTCATGTCCCTTGTCTGGATCGTGCAGCTTCATAGCACAATTTATTCTACCTCTATCATTCGCACTCAAATCTTATCTGTGATAACGATCAATGCATCCCTACTCCTATAAGAGTAGTTTCCATTTTAACAGAAGGGTTATAGGAATTTCCATGTTACAGTTTCATTCTGTAGTCCTTCTTCTTAAAGAGAAACGTAGATAACAATATCTTCTAACACGGCTCGTGCCTGAGCCCAAGCAGACCAAGTGTTGTAACCATGCTCTAATACCACTTTGTAACATACCTACTACCTAAATCAAATTTTTCCAGTCCTCTATCGGACTGGAACCCCTAAATAACCATGGAGGCCCAGCGTAAGCTGGCTCTTTCTCTCTCCTTCTCCGTTCCCATATGATCGTGGGTTAGGTTCACGATTCAATTTGAATGCAGTGTCTTTTTCATTTCATGCTTCGATGCTATAGTAACGTCCAAACATTCGACTCTGCAATTGCCGAACCCCGACAAGGCTAGCGAGCGACCAATGGGGATGAATCCCTATGGGGTCAGTGAATGTCCAATAGGAATAAACCTCAACAGGGGTAGAGAGAAGCCAATGAGAAACGCCCCGTTGCGCGGTTAGGTGTCATACAGGTGGCAAGAGGGAAATGCGAAATGGTGGTCGTCATGACAGGGAGGGACCCCACTTCACACGCCACACTATTCTGGACCCCCCCCCATTAAAGGTAGAATGGCAAGGGGGGTCTGGAATCCACCTGGGATTCGTTGATCACAATGAGTTAATCTCGACCATTCGAGAGTTGCGCGTCCAATTCCGGACCCCCCCTCCCCCCCATTAAAGGTAGAATGGCAAGGGGGCTCCGGAATGCATCTTCAGCCGTAGATCTGGGCGGGTGGACTCTGGTTGTCCATATCTACTCACTTCTTATCCTAAAGCATAACCACGTCTCGACTTAAGTTAACATCTTGTTTCCACATCTAACGGTCATTACAGACCCTGAGATCCTCCGACAGAGTCTCTTCCATTCATCGGGGTTTACCGTCAAGAAAATTTGGACTCTCGATCACGGAGCTCCCGAATCTTCGATAAGCTCTCTTCCAGCCTTAGCCCCTCCTAGCTATGCCTTCTAGTCCATATGACCGCTCTCATAAGACTGCAGCCTTATATCCTCCTATCAGGGTTTTAGACTTTCTCCTGTCCAAATGCACACGTCCTTAGGATTCACGATCCCTCGAAGCCCGACGTGCCTTTCATGTGTTAGCTCTCCTGGCTAGGCTCCTGGCTCACATGACCACTATCCCTGTGACCACAGTCTTATCCCTCATCGGGGCTACGAGGTTTTCAATGCCAAAATGCATTGGCTCACGAGATTCCCGATTCCTCGAATCCTGACTTCCCGCTATGATGACAGTTGGCTCCCACACATTAGGGTTTCGAGCTTCGCGATTCAAAAATGCATAAAAAAATTGTCACCAGGATTTTCGACATCCCGATGACCCAAACGCCGATCAACAACTTCCTGTCAAGACTTTCCCCGATGGGGCCAATTGCTGCCTCACATCCTCTTCTGATGGACGGTCCCGATTTCTCCAGGATTTTGAGACTTGTGATGTCCCAATTCTCATGGCCTTGGGAACTCCGATTTCCCAATGCCAAATATCCCGACTTTCTACGAATTTTTGACAACTGTCTCCCCAAATGGACAGCTCAGATTTTACCAGGTTTTTCACTTCGAACTTCCCCTATCTCCTGTCCATGGGAAGGTCAATATCCCGACTCCCGATAGTAAACCTCGATCTCCACCACATGTATCCTCAAACGGACGGTCCAGATATTCTCGACGTTTCGAGACTTGAAGTGTCTCGATTTTCTTGTCCTTGAGAATCCTGATATGCCGATGGCTAGACTCCCGATGGTAACCCTCGGACAGCTCCGATCCGATCCGACGGCTGATGGGTAATTGGACCAAGATCTAACGGTCTAGATTCGTTCTTCCTGCACACACTCCAGAGGCTAAACTTCGAGCATCTTAACTTGATCCAACGGCCGATGGGATTTCTGAATGAGATCCAATGGGTCAGATTGTCCCACCTTGTGCAATCTTCCACTACTGCGTGGATGTGGAAAGATAAATAGTCCAAATGTTCTCTTGGGTCTTGGGATCTACGATCCCGATTTCCTCGCTATTCATGAAGATAGAGGGAAAAGGAGCAAGAGGTGTAACGGTCTTTCTACTTCCGTCAATCTGATGGTCGTGAATGACCATGGGTCTTCCCACAGGATCTCATCCGTCGATTCATTACTTATCCCTACGCTGCTATCTCGAAACCTTAAGAGGGTCATTCCTCCTCATATAGGGTTATTAAGACTTGCCCATTCAAGTCCCTTTTCTGGGTTCTTGGTGAACCTTTCTAAGGAGGGAAAGTCTGTGAGATGAGATCTATTCCGGGGCATCCCTGGAGATGGGTAAGGGGAAACAAACTCCCGAGGATGGACTGGAAGTCTGACTCAGTTCGAATCATGCATAATTAAATTCATTTATCAACATAATCCATGCGTGGTCTTTCTGTTATAAACATATATCTAACATTACTTATCAAAACATTGCACAGACATTCTTATACTGTAATTGTTCACAATTTCACAGTTTATGAGCATATATGTCAGCATATGAATTCCAAGATGCAATATGAACAAAACACTTATCAGAAATAAGTTCAGAAGTGGGTGCGACTACTGAGAGGGGTGCTCGTTTCCACCCAACCGTAGGCATAGCGACTCCCAACGGATTTACCACTAGCCACCCCCGAGCTGAGACCACGATGCTCTGAGACTGCGTCTCTCTGTCTGCCAGTGACTAGGAGAGAAGGTTGCAATCCTTCCTCTCTGCTATCACTCACTCTGCGTAATGCCAAAGTTCCCCTCACATCTGCCCTCTCAATTTCTTCTACCATACACCTTATCTTCTCGCGAGGTTGCGTGTGGCACGATTACCCTCGCGTCGATCAGGCCTAACGGCTCTATGGATAGGCGGTTCACCTCCCCATCCCTCATTAAGCCATCAACTTGTCAGCCTGCAAGGCATTAAATTTTAGGGCCAGTGAGCCACTTTTGGTTCTCTGGGCCAGTGGAGTCCAAATACGGTATATAATTCTCGGTGGAAGTTAACGCCCCCTTTCCAGGTGCCTTCCACCTCCATCGTGGTCTCTTTTCTGCACATCCCCTCTCAGCAGTTCTACAATAAATTCAAATGTTATTTACATTCATCAACCTTCTTCATAAGGTCCATTCACATCATACATTCACATTTTCATCATGCTCTAGCATGGTAATTCCTGTATTAGGATTAATTACAAATTTGGGGGAAACAGGGTGTTACATGTCGCTAGCTTTGTAAGTTGGGGGCTAAGTACCAACCATCCCTGTGTAATGTGTTGGGAAGTCACAAGCATAGTTTTCTATGGTTCAATCTTGTGTAAAAGTGAAACCACTTACCTCAAGCATAGTTTCCTCTGGTTCAATCTTGTGTAAAAATGAAACTAGGTCCAAGCATAGTTTTGTTTGGTTTTAAAGCTTGCGTAAAAATGAAAACAATCCTGAGCTTAGTCTTTGTTCTTTCTCATGCTCGTAAATACATGAGAATAAGTTACTGAGCTTAGTCTTTGTTCTTTCTCGTGCTTGTAAATCAATTAGAATGTAACCGAGTATACTTTTATCACTTTTTCAGACTCGTAAAGGTTATATGAAAAAGGAACCCATACGAGTTCTCTTTAAGCTCTTTTCAGACTCTCTAAACATGAAAAGATTGCCGAGCGACCTTATTCTTTTCACGCTTGTTGTGGGTGGGAAATCCCTCCTACGGACTAGCACTAAGGATTTTATCATGCATGTAGAAATGACCTAAAGATTCTTACTTTTTACCATCATCCCATGCCTAGATCCCCATTACTCATATGTAAATACAAGGATCAAGAGATTAAGTTGACGTACCTTATTCTTCATGTTTGATGTCGATCCCTTTTTGCGCTTGGTCTTTCTTTGATTGCAACTCTCCTCCCAATGATGACCTGCATTCACTAAAGATGAAAAAATAACTCCACATGCATTTGATCTATGAACTAATGGGTTAGAGATTTAATCAATCATACAATCAATATTCCAATAATGACAATCTCATATGGCAGGACGAGAAAAGCAATTCTTTTATTAACTTCATAATGATACCTTACAATGATAAAGTCAGCTACTGCTCCTCGATCCTAGTCCTGGGCTCTTCTTCCATTGTCTTCCAACTACTTTGATCTATACTTCTCTTTGCACAAGGATGGCTAAAGTTTGGGACAAAAGGAATGCTCAATCGGGTATAGTTTCTTTACTATGATTCTCCTCTTCCAAATGGGAACCCTAACCATTCTTTTATAGGCTAGAAGAAGCTAGGTATTTGGTCGAATTTCTGGCCATGCATGGCCGAAAGGTTTAGTTAACTTACCCAAAGCTGTGTGTTTCATCAACAACTTTCCTTTTTTCATGCTTTTGTAGGTACACATGAGATGTCTTGGGTCAGCTAGCATGTACACATGTGCAGTAATGTAGCAAGATGTGTGGGCCTTTATAAAAGGGGTTTTTAAGAAGAGTTGTTCAACAGTGTTTTGGAAAAGAAGGAATTTGAGATGGCCTGATGCTAGGTAAGCATGTTTGGTGCAAATTAGGGTTATAATAGATGCCCCCTAATGTGTGAGGTCAAAAGAGAATCTGATGGCCGAAATACATTAACAATCTTCATCGATGTGTCGAACAAGTGAGTCCAGGGACCATAAATCAAGAGGTGTCGTCTACAAAATAATAATTGTCTCACCGAGGCAGGCATACCCATGGTCAGGATAAAATAAAATCATGGCTACCAATCAAATACACTGTAGATCCATGTCATATAACTATATAAAGTGTAGCCGTGAGCAATACACAACGGAGCTACATCTCAAAATCAAAAAGATATACGTGTAGGGTATCCATCTTCTAGAAGCTGATAAGGCATGATGGTTGTAGATGAGGTCTTTAGAGCTCGAGAAACAACTTAAAAATATTCAAAACTCAGGTAGGAGTGTAATATGAGTGTACGACTTCACTACCCAGAGGTCTTCGACGGCTCGTCGGTCATGGACTAGAGAATCTTGATGATCAGACTGAAGGCTTCATTGATTTTGAACAAAGACTTGATTGGACATTCAGGATGGTCGGGCATGAGGGCAAGAGACAAACTGCAGAGGGGCTGAATCAGGCTTGGTAAAAACTTCCCTTGGACAATAGCATGAAAAATGATGAGACTCAGGCAACATGGAATTAACATAATTTTACGAGGTAGGAGGCAACACAAACTCTCCATATGTTTGGAAGAATAACCAAATGGAGGAGGCCACAACTCTATGTAGTGAGAACAACTTCCTAAGGTTGTATTAAATCCCAGAGTTTGATGAACAAATAGACAGATGTGCTTTATCCAAGGGCGACTCATTATGTTGCCAATAAAGAAAATACTTTTCCCTTCCTCTTTTTGGGGTATATTTGATTTTTTTGTCTTTTTCAATAATTTTGGAAAAAGAATAAAAGAATGTTACATTACAAAGGAGGAACAAGTGTTGCAAACATACAAGTTCAAGGTGCAGGGAAAAGACTGATGTTCATAGTAAGGACACTTAGGAAAAATCCTCTAGGGGCCAAAGGTGTCAAGACACAGAGGCAAAGTGCTACAGGGCTTGCGTATAAGGCATGCTTTAGATGGTTCAGTTGAGAGCAACATAGATCCGACATTAGACCAAAGACGTGGGTATGCAAATGCGGTTAAAAAAACACACAATGGTAACATCCTTCGATGTAAGTTTAATGAGCCCAAAGAAGGTAAGATCGATAGTTTTTCATATTTAGAGAGTCTGAAAAACGTAAAAGGAGACTCCAATGGGGTACCTTTTTCGAAGGTAGTCTAGTCAGTTCGAAAAAGGGGTAAACTAGCACCGAAAAGACGTCTATTCAAAACCATTTTAATGAGTGTGATAAAGACAAGATCACTTGGACATTTTTTCATTTTTAAGGAGTCTGAAAAAAGCTTAACTATGGACTCCATCAGGAATGTTCTTTTGGACCATTTTAATAAGTGTGAAAGAATAAGGTCACTTGGCGATCTTTTCAATTCTAGGGAGTCTGAAAAGAGCTTAACTATGGACTCCGTGGGGGTTCCTTTTTCATAAATTTAGTCCCTCAGGCCCGAAAAATGGTTAAAATTATACCTGAGAGTACTCTTCTAGAGAACTGAAGTTCCTAAGAGTATACCTTTGTTCGTACAGTGGACTGTTCGGACCGAAAAAGGGGTAAACTACTGCCAAATAGACGTGACTTCAAATTTTAGTTTAACAAGCATGAAAGGCCACAAGATCACTCAACAATCTTTTCATGTTTAGAGGGTCTAAAAAGGGCTTAAAATAAGACCCGTTATGTTTTCTGGGAGTCCCGAGGGTGAGTTCAAGAGTGAAAAGGAATCATGCAAATGAGGCTCAAACTCGTAATCAGGAAAAACAAAAAGGACTCCCGAGCCTACCTTCATTAGTGAAAGCATGGACACCATAACACAACCAGGATCTACCTAGGGCATCCATGTTTCGGTAATCTTCTACCACCAAATCGTGACACTTCTAAAGCAACAATGATGGTTCCGTGTTGCAACCTGATGGGATCGATCCTATGGAAAAGGGATAAAGAAAATGAGATACAAAAGTCGGGGTGGAAACCTAAGCTATATGCTCAAGTTGATCATCTGAGGTTTTTACTATGGACCGTCAAAAGTGACCCAAAACTCCAAAAACAATGTCCTGATACCCGATCATAACCTTCCAATGCAACTCCTGAATCACTTTAAATGGTTTTCAATTTAAAGAAAATGATAAGGGGGGCCAAAACAAATGAAAAAAAGGGGCCAAAAAGTCTATAAATAGAAGCTGGCAGCTCATTATCACCATTGGTGATTTGGAAATTGACTCAGGAGCAAAAACCCCCTTTGATAAAAGTGGTGATTCCAGGAGCTACAGTGGACGAAACAACCATCCGTCTGGACCAAGTAAGTATAAAATATCTCCTCTTGAAATTTAAATCTTTATTTATGCTTATAGTTTCAAGTTTTGGGGGGGCGTCAACCTTCAAAATGTCGGCCCTAGGTCCACGCAGGTTGTCTTATGACAGGCCACATGTACACTCAAGCAGAGGAAAAACTGCACGTGTGTACACACGACTGTCATCATTACATCTCGCGTGGACCCTTTATTTAATGAAATTTAAAAAGAAAAAGCAAGGGTTAACCCTCCTGAACTTGGTGTTTTGCAGGATGTATGTTCACTAGAGGGAAAGAGAGCATGAGGAGATTAGTGTGTTGACCGGGGAAGACTCCAGTGTTGTTTCTTCCTTAATGCAATGTGGGCTTCTCAAGTTCTTCCTATGTCCTTTTATGTGGGCACAACCTAGGCTACTGAATGCCTTGGTTGATTATTGGAATCCCAACGCAGAGACCTTTATGTTAGAGGGGTAGTCACTGGTGCCTACTACAGAGGACATATATTTTTTGATTGGCCTCTCTAGGAGAGGGGAACGAGTCAATTTTTGGACATTTCCTTTGGGGCCTCATAACATATTGGAATTGATAGGACTTTATTGTGAGGCTGGTATAGACCGATCGAGCTCACAGGTGCCCATAAGCAAGATCATGGATTTATCACTGCAGGCGATTGTGTTTCTTATTGGGCGGATGACTGGTTCTACGGATCTACATCAGGCATCCCATGCACAGATGAACTGTGCAGTCCAGTTATTAAATGCACAGATATTTGAATGGAGCACTACACTGCTAGATTGTATGAAAATGAAGCTGACAGATTGTCAGTCACAGACACAGAGGAACTTTGGGTTTAGGAAAATTCTATGCTCTTTCTTCTTTGAAAGAGTTCCTAGTTTCAGTCCTCGAGTGGTGGTACAAGGACATCAGGCCTCTCTTCCTGCGGTTTGCAGATGGGAAATGTTACTACCACGACAGGGTGGTGGAAGGACCAATGAGTCCTTTGATGGTGATTTCTTTGCTTGGTTGTCACAACAGATCCCAGTCATAGAGGATTACCCTTATGCTGGGATTTATTTCTCGAGAGATCCTGAGATATTGGTACCTCCTGGTGAGGAGCGAGGAGAGATGGGTAAGTTTTCACCGTTTTTTTTTTTTTTTTGTGAAACATATGTAATTTTTATGTTGTTTTTTTTATATATCATTTTTTTTATACCAGATTATTTGACAGATATGTGTCTATTATGTCTAGATTTGGGACTAGTGCAACCTATAGATTACGCGAGGAACATGCATCGTCCTTGGCCAAGGGATGTACTTGCCACCGCAGGAGGACCAAAAGCAATAGGAGAGCTTCCAGCCGGTGAGGCTGAGAGGGTTTTGAGACGAGTCGAGCAAAACTTTACCTCACTCACCTGCATAGTCCCTACGGCAGAGAAGGAGGATCTACCACCATCTATGTAGCCTCATGTAGTGGGGGCACCACAGATGTGGGTTCGACTATTTCAGCATTTGGAAAACGCTGTTGATCATTACAACAGGGCCCACAGGCCCTGACCTGAGTTATTCTAGACTTTTCACGTGTCGAGAGCACTACTTGTATATATTTTTTGAGGTCATAATCCCCATGACTCGTTACTGGTCATACTTTTGAGGCGCTTTCATCCACCCATGTACTTTGATGATTGTGATATTATATATGGATTTTTATGTATTTTTGTGTCTTATGGATCATATTTTCATTTTAAAATGTATTTACATGTTTATGTGTATGTCTTTTTATATGTGTGCGATATGCCAGTCTAAAATTTGATTAGCTAGAGTATCTGTAATTTGGTTTAATCTCCTAGGAACATGAAAATATGTAATATAATCAAAGCTTCATTCTAAGAGACGTACCCTAAGGAATTGTCAGTGTAAAGTAATATCATGAACATGGTAGACTCTATTTAACTGAGACATAACCAGCTAAGCATCTAAATAGACCCGGAGATGAGAGATACCAAATGACAGGGTGCCACGAAGCAACTCAATAACTGCACTGTACTCGGTGACATTGTCTGTGGTGTCACCTAAGCATATACCTCCGGAAGATAATAACTGGCCTCGAGGTGTAAAAATTACCCAAGATGCGGAGGCAAGCCTCAGAGTGTGCCGGCTAGCACCGTCTGCATATCCAATGAACATCTCTGATTCACTTGACATCTGCCACAATGACAAAATATAACATCAAAAATGACACGTCCATAATACTAGAAAAAACTAGAAAGTAATAGTACAAAGACTATACATATGTTACAAAAAGTTACCCAAGGTGACCTACCTATGAGTAATAATTCTTTAGGTAGAGCCCATTTCTAGGATCCGCCAAAGCATTTCCCTCAAATTCGACCAGACAATAAGCGCCCTTTTTTAGAACCTCTTTTATGATGAAAGGTACGAACCACATGGGTTTGAATTTTCCTGCCCCCAAAGGGTCCTTATCCTGGTCATAGACCAGGACAAGGTCGCCTTCAGAGAAAATTTGAGGATGAACGGACTGATCATACTGACACTTGAATTTATGTTTGTGAGCCTCGTTGGCCAGGGCCGCATCATGATGCTACTCATTGAGCCACTCAAGGTATAATAACCGTTCTTCAAGTGGAGAAGTGTCTGGAAATAACTGTACTGCCAACTTTAGGGACGGGATTTGACATTCGATAGGTAAGACTGCTTCCAGCTCATAAACGAGTTGAAAAGGTGAGAAATCAGTTGCAGTCTTAACAGATGTTCGGTAAGCCCATAATGCTGAGTATAACATCAAATGCCAATTTGACTTGGCTGAGTTGATCGTTCGTTGTAGGATGGTCTTAATAGATTTATTTATAGCTTCCACCTGACCATTTTCTTGGGGGTAGTAGGGTGACAAATGTTCTTTCCACAACCTAAGATTTGAGGTTAACTCAGTCATCATCTGGTTTTGAAAGTGACTTCCATGGTCAGTGACAATCTCTCTCGGGACGTCGAACCTTGCTATTATCTGGTTGAATAAAAAGAGAGTTGTAGTCTCTCCATCATCTTTAAACGTTGACATAGCTTTGACCCACTTCGTGAAGTAGTCTATGGATACAATGATATAACAGTGCCCCCTTGCTGAAGGAGGGTTGCATGTAGTGTAATCAATCCCCCACTTGGTGAAGGGACCAACTGTGATGATAGGAAACATGGGAGCAGGATGTGCCCTCATCTTCTGAGAGAAGATCTGACACAGGTGGCACTTCTTGACCGATTCGATACAATCTTTGATTAGTTTCGGCCAGAAGTAACCTACTTGTAAGATCTTTTGGGCTGTTACCAACCCAGAAAAATGACCGCCACATGCTCTGGTATGGAAATCATTAAGCACGATAACTGCTTCTTCGCGAGTGAGACATCGGTGTAGGATGCAGTCTACACCTCTTCGATACAACATATCATCGAGTATGAGATAATTCTTGGCCTTATGGCGTATACGACGATGCTCATCACGAGAAGCAGAGGTGGGGCACTTCAAAGTTTGGATATAGATAAGTATATCTCTGTACCAGGGATCCGAAGATGTGATCAAAAACATATCTCCTCTAATAGGCGACTCTTCAGGCACAACATCACTTGACTCAACCGGAAGTTCCGAAATAAGTTCTGCGAAGACCAGTGACTTTTTGGATTTCACTGAAATGAAATCTAAGTCAAATTCCTGGAGGAAAACTATCCATCTACTAATCTTTCCACCTATTACCTGTCATGTCAACATGTACTGAAACAGATTCACAACAAAAATGAAGTTGGTCTTGCGAAACAAAACATAATGACAGAACTGTTGAACAACGTGGATTGTTGCCAATGCAAGTATTTCGATATGAGAATAATTGAGTTTCAGTTCAACTAGGCCTCGGCTCAGGCAATAGATCACATATTCTGAGAACAAATCATCTTCTTGAACTAAGACCATGCTGATGGTTGACTCTGCTATAGCTAGGTATAATAAGAAATCTTTGTTATAGTTAGGTGGCCGAAGTAGAGGGGCAGTTGTGAGGGCATTTTTCAACGCTTTGAAAGAGCATTGAGCGGCATCGTCCCAATAAAAAGGAACGTCTTTCTTTAGTAAGAACATAAATTCCTTTGTGATCTTGGCATAGTTAGTGATAAAATGCCTTAAAAAATTCGTCTTGACCTGTAGACTCTGAAGTTGAAGGATTGTGCACGGGGGAGGCAATTGAATTATTGCCTCAACCTTGAGAGGATCGACCATGATCCCTATTGTTGACACTATGAAACCTAACAAATGTCCCGATGTTATGCAAAAGCTGCACTTGTTTGGATTCAAGCGAATCCAGAAGTAGCGACATCACTCAAAGATAAGTCGGAGGTGTGTGGGATAATCCATTCTCTTGTGAGATTCAGATGCTAAATCATCTAAATAGGCCTTGAATATATGCTTGAGATCATGGAAAGAAAAATACATGGCCCACTGAAAGGTCGCTCCATCATTTTTGAGACTAAAGGGCATCTTACGATACATGAATTTACCCCATGGACAAATGAATGCCATTTTGTGCTGGTCTTCGAGTTTGGTTTGTATTTGATTATATCCCAAAAAACCGTCCATAAAAGAGAAGGCCTTGCAACTTGCACATTCATCAATTATCTATTCGATGAATGGTGTGGGAAAATTATCTTTTGGACAGGCCTTGTTCAGATCACGGAAATCCATACATACACGAATCATGCCCTGTTTCTTATTGACTGACACAAGATTTGACACCCATTGGTTCAAATGGATAGAATAGATAAAACCAAATTTTAGCAGTTTCTCAACTTCATTCTCAATGGTTGCTTCTTTCCTGGGATTAACTGGACTAAGCTTCTGCTGAACAAGCTTGGCATCTGGATAAGTTGTGATTTCATGTTTGACTATTTTTTGATCGATGCCCGACATTTCCTCATAAGACCAGGCAAAAACATCACGAAATTCTTTAAATAGATCTGTGTAGATTTGAATCTCTCTGGGGGAATAGTTAGCTCCGACAAAAACATTCTCCATGACACCAGGGGTTCTGGAGATACTGATCGGTTTGGTTTCAGCGATAGTTTCCATATTACCCTCAACATAAACCTCATGTGTAGCTAAGGGATTAATAGGACAAGACCTGTCTCCAGTCATAGTCAAGGTGAATTCTCTGGCTTCGATTCTGCTTAACTTTGGGAGGAAGTATGATCTGTGATGGAGATCATCCCAAGGTTTTTTTGGACTAGTCATTGCCTTAATTACTGCTTCGTCAGAGGGCAATATTAAGTCTAATGAATCAGTGTCAGTGAGAGAACCTTGAGCCCAAATAGGCTCTAGAGTCAGATCTAACTCTTGTGTAGGAGTTGGATCTGTGTCGGCTGAAGCTTGCTGGACTAAAGAGTATGCTACTTTAACTACGGACAATGTCATGGACATGCCCGGGTGCCCTGTCCATTCCATCGTGGCCGATGGGGAAGGAAGTATCCATGGATCGTTGAAGTAATTCATGCGAAATGACGAAACTTAGAAAATCTCAACCTCATGGTGGTCGGATATGAACTTGACATCACCTTGAGGGGGCAGGTAATCGAAGGAACCCATCAAAGATGGGCACAAACCAACCCCTACGTTGACTATGCTTGGTTGGGAATTATCAATAATCGGGACCGCGGATACCCCTAATCAAGGGTCAGGTCTGGAGAAAGACAATTGATCAATGGTCACAATCTGATCCTTGTGTGGAAACAACAAGACCTGAAAAAATGTAGCAACCACTGCTTGCATGGTGTAAGTCCAACTCCTTCCTAACAAGAGATTATAGTCGAGGGACGTGTCGACTACTTCTACCTCGACACACACGATCTTCCCTCCTAACTGCACGGGGAAAGAGGGAATGATACCATGTGGTCAGAATGAATGAACGTCTAAAGCAGTGAGAAGAGTAGGTGACAGAGACAAAATGGGCTGGTCAATGGCCTTCCAACATGCTAATGACATGACACATGTCGAGGTGACCTCATCAACCACCGTGCGGAAAATATTCTGAGTAAAATTTTTCATGGGATGAGCCACTACTATCTGAAATGCTATGTGGTAAGGCAGACGAGGTTTTAATTCAGTTGTATCCAACATGATTGTACCCAGATTACAAGTCTCGGTAGATCCTAAAGCAACTAACAAATATTTCCTATGGGAAGGGTATATTTGGAGGACCTCCAAAGAGGACATCACACAAGGGGTTTGAGACAAATCCTCCACCACATAATAGTTTTGGGTGGCCCTTGCATTTGGGTTGTGATAAGCTTTTTTGAACGTGATTTTTGGGATGTGTGTCATTGTTTTGCCCAAAGTCTTCTCGATCTGGAGAGGAAGAGATGGGAGTTCAACTTCTTTGCCCTTTTCAAAAGTTCTTAATTTACTGTAGTCATGTGCTCTAGTCGATATAAAAGCATCACCCTTCATCATATACACATTCATAGATGCAGGATTGTTCGAAGATGGAGAGGGACCTTGACTGCCCCCTTTCGTGCTTGTAGAGGCTTGGGTTAGG
The DNA here is from genome assembly GCA_009831015.1 of Picea engelmannii. Classification (NCBI taxonomy): domain Eukaryota; kingdom Viridiplantae; phylum Streptophyta; class Pinopsida; order Pinales; family Pinaceae; genus Picea; species Picea engelmannii. Next base: position 149,498 of record ML817890.1, read on the forward strand.
TTTTGCCCATGTTGAAATGGATTGGTTAACACAGTAGGTTGTTGCTGTGTCACACAATTTTGGGCCTCTACAAGCCAAGGACATTGGTGGGTCAGGTGGTCTTCCGTGCATAGGTTGCATGGATACCTTGCCTTCCGTTTCTCAGTGGTGCCCCCACCAACATTATTAGTGGGTTTCTTATCCCCCTTACCCTTCTTACGTTGTTTTTTCTTTCCTTCAGGCTGCTGGGTGGCCTTTGGATTTGTTGATTGCACAGTGTGTACATCCGATGTTTGGGTAGGGGGAGCAACCAAAATAGTAGTTTGGCTGGCCGATGTGTGTTGTATAGACAATTGCTGCAATTGCTTTGTCAGTTGCTCAATGGGCTTTGTTTGTGCTGAACCAACAATACCATTGACATGTGGTCCAGCTCTCTGTCTGGTTTTATCAAGTATTGTGCATGGCACATCTGGAAAGATCTTGTATAATAAACTAGACTGAGAATAGATTAGCTCAAGTTGTTGAGCTCTCATGATGGTGTCTTCTTAGGAAAATACTCTCGACGTCGCGACATCTTTGGATAACTTTGAGACCAAAGACTTAAGGAACCACTCAAGTAGGAATGTTGGTGGGACTGGCACCTTAATTAAACTCTTTCGGCGTCTCCATTCTCATATGTGAATAGAGATATGGTATGCTTTTGTCTGTGCGAAATTGGCCAGAAATTCTGTGCCAGCGTCGTATCTCATAGGTAATTGGAAATGGTTTAGGAAAGCCATTGCCAATTCGCCGAAGGAAGAGTATCTTGAGTGGTCAAGCTGAATGTACCATTTCGCGGCACTCCCTATGAGAGTGCGTTGAAACAATCACAATTGTATGGAGTTGTCTTTCAACGAGTTAGACGAGCACCAAAGATGGAAGGTAGTCACATGATCTCCTAGATCTTCATTAGGCTTGGCCTCGAACTTTGGTATGTCTAAAGGAAACTTCATCGACATAGGGGGCCAACATGGATTGTGACAGATAGGGTCATTCAACAACCTTTTCAATTCTGGAAAATGCAAGGTTTCCAAGAAAGGTAGTTTGGGTTGTTGGTGATAACCATGGAAAACGGGACCTGGAGTTTGACTGGCACCAGGTTGCCAGGAAAATTTTGGCTGCTAGCCTGGGTTTTGGTAAAAACCATGGCCATGACCAACGTATGGATTCTGTGTGTGAGGAGACATCATCCATTGATTCCCAAAATAGGACATAGATGGTTTGGCATGCATTACATTCAGAGGACTTTGGGAAGGGTTGCCCCATGCTGATCCCATGGGGATAGGCATAGTACCTTGTCCAGGGTTCCATTGGTTGTGAAAAGAATTTCCCCAGATCAAGATTCCTGATGAGGGAACTAACCCCTGCCAAGAATTCCAAGGCCCTAATGCAGAAGAAGTTCCTAGGTTTTCCCCCTGTGCAGGAATAGTACCCTGCATAGCAATAGGTTGTCTGTAACCGAGATTGCCCCCAATCAGGAAATAATCTAATGAGAAAGCATTGTTACCAAACACACCGAACAAAGAAAACAGTGTCAAACCTACCGACATATTATGAGAAGGTGGTCCTTGAATCCCTGCTCCAAATAAACTATGGTGTGTAGGTGGCCCGACAGATTACTGGTGAGTGCCACCGAGCGAAGGGGACAAAGGAGGTATATGACCTCCCCCATAAGGGAAAGCATTAAAAGGAGCTGAAGTTCCCCTTGTGTGGCCTTGCAGAGGAGTGTTAGAGCTCCCTGCCCCCGAGACCTAAAGTCTGTGAAGTGGAGTAGGAAAGTACAAGACTTGTACCTAAGCTAGGCATCCCGTATGAGAACGGAGGGCCTGTTGCACTCGGTGTGAAAGGGGTTGTGGCCGTCGCCATAGACAGGATTAGACCCTTGTTCGAGGTAGAGGCGATCGAGACCATGGTGGCTTGGACTGGTGACGGTGAGTTAGGAGGTGGAAACTCTTCTATGGTGACAACCGTAGTGGGAATTGAAGAATTCCCAGAAGAAGTGATAGCATTTGTTTCCATTGTTGCGTGTGACACTATCTAGCACTCGCAAGGGTGAATCGGTATGCTAATGGGTGCCGAAAGATCAGTGGTTGGAGTTTTGGATCGACCAAGAGATTTCACTCCAAATTCTAAAATGGTCATTTCCTATGGATGTTGGTCGGGTACAATTTCTTGTGACCCGGTTGCTTCAAAACACCCTTGTTGGTCTAGCTTTCGCCTTAGTAGTGGCAGAGGTGGCTCCACTGTAACCAGTGATAGGCCCAGAAGCCTTCGTGACTAGCGGAGCTCTTGATCCTCCACTGTGTGAGAAGATCAAAGACACCCTAGGGCTTTCTATTCATTCAAAAACAACACACACTAAAAAAGTCCCTCCAAGATATAACAAGCAAACACTAAACTAATTGGAAGAATAGTTACAACAACCAACACTAGAGAAACTTATCGATGCAAGTGCAACTTGAACATGGAAGCACTCGATGTCTGTCCTAGGTACCGCGGTATACTCTGCAAAGTGTGGCCCGATGTCTGTCCTAGGTGTAAATTCTAACCTTGTACAGTATCTACTGCAAACTGATATTCAGAAAATAACAGAAAAGATACAATGGCAAATACAAACATTACACAGAGATTTTTCACCTGGAAACCCAAACCGGGAAAACCAGCATATATTATATTGATACACATTGTGTTACATTGTTTA
>ML817891.1:24588-38900 GCA_009831015.1 Picea engelmannii
TTTTGCTTATGTATTTGTGAGTTAAAAACCATTGTTCAAAAATATGGATAGTTTTAATTTATATATATATATATATATATATATATATATTCCTAAATAGGGTGATATGTTTTGAGTAAGAGTTTAAGTGTGAGTTGGGAGTCACCAAAGTGGATCAATTCCATATTAAATGTCCTACATTGTACTAAAAGACATAATGGTTCTATCATTGTGTGATTACTCCACATTTATCTAAAGTTTCATTTATGATGGTTCAAGAGAAGTGTTGAATCATTAGTTTTTGGATTTGAGAGAGAATTATAGCTTAAGGAGAATGGTGAAGGATGGATGCTTAAATATTAATATTCATTGGAACTTGGTTTTAGTTGTATAGATTTTTGATACACTTGTGAGGTTAGTTTGTTTGTATAAATTTTTTATTGGGTCTATCAAGTTGTTGGTCTTGGTGTTGATCATAATTTCTGAAACAACCATGGTTAAGGATGTGTCTAGATGGTCCTCTCTTTCCCCAATGAGTTTAATCTAAATAATATTCAAGTTTTCTATAGTTGTTTGGTTACTAATTCTTTTATCTATTGTGAAATCTATGAATAGAAAGGACATAATCAAGGCCTATTGATGCAGGAGCATCGCCCACATCAAGCGAGCTAGCGCGAGAGCAGAGGACAGTTGGACGAGCCAACGGATTTCTTTTTGAAAGCACCTTGATATTTTTTGCGCCAAACATTAATATGTGGATTTAATGAAGCGCACTTTGTATATTGTAATGGACCTTGAGCCTTTAAGCTCTCATCCTTAGGTAGATGAGGTATTTAATAGATTTAATGTAAAGTAGATAGAACATTTAATTCTAGATTTGATAGTTTAGAGCTCGAGAGGGAAATGGGATATAGACACCCTCCTTTGTACATTGTAACATAATTCTGGATTATCAAACAGGAGCAAGAAGAGAAGAGTAGCAGAGAAGTGTATGAAGAACTTCCATGTACAGATATTGAATTAATGGAAAAGCTTTGATTCAATTCCATGGTTGTGTTATTCTCTGTGTATTGGTGATATTATGCTCGTGAATGTTTGCTTCTTGTCATGCACTTGATTTTATATGCTGTGTATGCGATTTCATGGTTGAAGTGAAGTTTGGGAGGACAAGGAGTTAGTTTCAATTGTGTATCTATCTTGAACCAGAGAATTTCTGCAAGGAGTTCAGTTGAATTTGTCCGCAAGGAGTGCGTGATTGTAGGGTTCAAGTAGGGATAACTTTTGTTATAAGATCTTAGAAGTGCAGAATTGGCACCAGAGCCATGCAAGGCATGCGCAGGCTAGACGAAGACTCGGAGTTATGATTCTAAAGAAAGGGGATTGAAGGAATTCTGCTGCAGGAGTGCGCAGGATCAAATACTTCAACACTAAGAAGTTGTTGAAGGTTTGCCACAAGGAGTGCATGCAATAACTTCTTCTTGAGGGAATTGAAGTCGTCGAAGCTCAGGCGGAGTAGGCCTTCGAATTTGTCGAAGGATTTCACAAAGAGGTTGTGCATCGAAGTGTTCGAGCAGGGGCTGAAACTTTGTGTGTAGGGTGACGAGTTCCATGGAGGAGCATTTCATCATTTCGGGGATTTCGTCGGAAAGAACGAACAGTCAGAATCAAGCGAGGAGAAGTCACGAGAATTTGAGGACCGTTGGATCTTGTGGAGGCTACAGTGCAGGAGTGGAAGAAGGTTTGAAGCTCAGGGGAATAGAAGCATCGAGCAGAATCATGAGGAGCATGAGTACTACTCGAGGATTGGCATATCGAGCCATCGTGAGAAAAAGGAGCGGAAGATTTGGTCACAGGAATCGCGATAGAGCGAGAAGCGAAATCCTGACGATTGCGTGGATAGTGTGGGGCCATAGCAGAGTGACGTGGCAGGTGACGCGAGATATCAGCGTATCGATGTCTCGGGCCTCAGAAGTCTGGGAAGGAGATATTTGGTCGCGCGAATGGCGAAGTCGCGAAGAAGAGAGATCGCAAGTCTTGACATTTCGGCACTTCGGATATCGGAAGGTGGAACTCCGAGTGGTTGGCATCGCGAGTTGCAAACCCGCAATAGAGCGAAGTCTCGACAGTGGCGAAAGAAGGTAGCGTTGACTGGTATCTTAGGTCTCGGAGGTACGAGAACCCAGGGATAGACCACGAGCTCGCGAAGCTGCGAGTTCCGATTTTCCCGATAAGTGAGAAAAGGGAAATTCACGCAAAGGAACCGTGGGTGCAGATCTTCTGATAGGAAGATAGAAGATCCTTTAACGCTCTTCGGGCCGAGGGGAAGAGAAGGTCCTGGTGATCGCGGACGTGTGCATTGGGTGGTGTCTGCGTCAGAGTGGTATCAGAGCGAGAAGACTCTTTATTTTCTGTAACAAAGAGAGACAGGAATTCACCATGTCACCGAGAAGGGAGAGACAATCACCTGACCCAGAAGACAGGGAGGTGAGAAGAAGAGGTAGTCCAGCAAGAAACCCAGAAATGGAGCGGCAGATGAGAGATCTCCGAGCAAGGCTCGAGGAGATAGAGACAGCACAAAGACGCAAAGTTGGTGCAGGGGATCTTAGCGATTCTGAAGTTGAAGAGGAAGTTGGATGTGAAGAAGAGGTCACAGCAGAGGATGCATCAACCGAGCGATTGATTAAAGCCATTGCCAGGATGGGTGCGAAGGAGAAAATAGACATTCCAGTCTACGAGGGGAATCTGGATGCAGAAGAGCTACTAGATTGGATTAGGGCTCTTGACACTTACTTCGATTATGAATATATTGAAGAGGACAAGAAGGTCAGGCATGCTGTCACTCGTTTGAAAGGACATGCAGCATTGTGGTGGGATGAGCTACAGGCTAACAAATGCTGCAAAGGAAAGCAGAAGATTAAGAGCTGGGATCGAATGATCGCGAAGATGAAGGCAAAATTCATCCCAAGCGATTATCAAATCACTCTGTTCAGGTGAATGCAGAACCTGAGACAGAAGTTGATGACAGTGAAGGAGTACACCGAAGAATTCTACAAGCTCAACATCAAAGCAGGTCATCAGGAGAGTGATGATGAGAAGGTTGCTAGATACCTGAATGGGTTGAGATATGACATTCAGGATGAATTGAGCATGGTAACCATACAGACAATTGAGGATGCTTACCAGATGGCTCTGAAAGCTGAAGAGAAGATGAGCCGAAAGCAAGGACAGCGAGGGCGAGGCAGAAGTCAGCCCAGAGGCAAGGCAGTTGCCCAATAAAAATACCAGAATCCCAAGGAGGAATGGAAGAAACCTCAGGGTAAGGTTGACAGAGGCGGAACCTCGCAGAGGCAACCATATGTTGAGCAGAGAGGACAACAAAATGATCAACGGGGTGATTATGTTGATGCAAACACTCTTCCTCATACTAGAGGTCGAGGTAGAGGAAGGGGAGGAGTGATCACATGTTTTACATGTGGTAAGAATGGGCACAAGTCATTTGAGTGTCGAGAGAAGAAGAAGGATAGCGGAGAAGCTCACATCACTGAAGCGCAGAGGCGTGAGGCTGAGACTGAAGATGTCGAAAGCAGAAGATCGCTTGGGATGCATAAAGTTCTCTTAACACCCGAGAAGGAGGTGGAGGACACCGCTCAAAGGAGAAGACTGTTCAGAATCGCATGCACAACCAGGGACAGAAAATGCAAGGTCATTGTGGACAGCGGAAGCATTGACAATCTTGTTTCAACCGAGATGGTGGAGAAGCTAGAGCTGGAGACGACTGATCACCCGAGTCCATATAAGGTTTCATGGCTACAGAAGGGACATCAGGTGAGTGTCACTAAACAATGTTTAGTTGAATTTAAGATTGGAGGATACAATGATAAGATTTTGTGTGACATTATTCCCATGGATGTATGTCATTTATTGCTGGGTAGAACATGGCAATATGACAGAAATGTGGTTCATGATGGGAGAATGAACACATATACCTTGGAGAAAAATGGGAGAACCCATAGATTGCTTCCGATAAAGGATAAGGAGGTAAAGCTGGAAGTAAATAGTACAATACTTCTCATGAGTGGGAAGGAGCTTCTCACAGAGATGGAGAAGAATGAAGATCCACAATTCTTTGTTGTCAGAAAACCGAGGATTGTTCTTACCAGCACAAGAGTGGATGACTTACCACAAGAGATTTAGGAACTACTGGGAGAGTTCACTGATATCATCGTGGATGAATTACCTCATTCGTTTCCACTGATGAGGAGTGTGAGTCATCACATCGATCTCATACCCAAAGCCAGTTTGCCAAATAAAGCTGCGTACAGGTTGACACCACAGGAAAATGAGGAGGTCAAGAATCAGGTCCAGGATTTGCTGGATAAAGGATTAGTCAGGGAGAGCTTGAGTCCATGTGTTGTTCCAACAATGCTCAGTCCAAAGAAGGATGGAGGTTGGAGAATGTGCACTGATTCAAGAGCGATCAACAAGATAACCATCAGGTACAGGTTTCCACTGCCGAGGATGGATGATCTGATGGATTTCTTGAGTGGGGCAAATTATTTTTCAAAAATTGATCTGAAGAGCGAATATCACCAGATTCGCATGAGGGAAGGTGATGAATGGAAAACAACATTCAAGACAAACGAAGGTTTGTACGAATGGCTGGTCATGCCATTTGGTTTGACAAACGAGCCGAGCACATTCATGAGGCTGATGAATGAAGTCCTGAGGGAATTCATCGAAAAGTTTGTTGTCGTGTATCTGGATGATATACCGATTTTCAGTAAGACCAAGGCTAAGCATTTGAATCATTTGCCTATCGTGATGAGGAAGCTACAGTAGGAGAAGTTGTTGGTAAACATGAAGAAGTGCTCATTCATGAAGACAGAGCTCATTTATTTGGGGTTTGTCATTTCGGCGAATGAGTTGGAGATGGATCTAGAGAAGGTGGAAGTGATTAAGAATTGGCCATCGCCCAGAATTTTTTTTGAAGTAAGCAGTTTCCATGGTTTGGCTAGTTTCTATCGAAATTTCATCAGGAATTTCAGTGGAATTAGCGTGGCGATGATGGACACTGTGAAGAATTAGCATAAGATTTTTCATTGGACAACCGAAGCTGAGAAGAGCTTCAATCTGTTGAAGCAAAAGATCACAGAGCAACCAGTGTTGGTGTTGCCGGATTTTCAGAAAACATTTCAGGTGAAATGTGATGCAAGTGGGTATGCCATAGGAGTGGTCTTGAGCCAAGAGGACATGCCAGTTGCATGTTTCAGTGAGAAGTTGGATGAAACGAAGCTGAAATACTCCACATATGATAAAGAATTTTATGCTATCATATAGGCATTGAAAAAGTGGAGGCATTACTTGATCCCAAAGGAATTTGTATTATATAGTGATAATCATGCATTGCAATTTGTGAGTCAACAAGAGAAGTTGAATCAGAAACATACAAAATGGGTAGAGTACATGCATAATTTCACGTTTGTAATTAAACACATTTCGGGTACTGCTAACAAAGTGGCTGATGCTTCGAGAAGGAAATGCTTATTGCTGCAAGAATTTAGAGTCAAAACATTGGGTTTTGAAAATTTTAAAGACATGTACACAGGAGATGCAGATTTTGGAGAAGCGTATGAAGCAGTTGAGTATCCAATTCTCAAAGATTGGAGCCCATGGATAGATTACATGATCCAGGAAGGATTTATGTTCAGAGGCAATCAGCTGTGTATTCCAAATTGCTCCATGAGGGAGAACTTGGTGAAGGAAAAACACAGCGGAGGCTTGGCAGGACATTTTGGCCACGACAAAACCATTGCGAAGCTGAGTGAATCATATTTTTGGCCAGGCATGTGAGCAGATGTCAAACAGTTTGTTGACAGATGTCGAATTTGTCAGCATTCAAAAGGAAGAAAACAGAATGCGAGTTTTTATCAGCCATTGTCCATACTAGATAGGCCATGGGAAGCGATTAGCATGGATTTTGTATTAGGTTTGTCGAGGACACAAAGAGGTGTAGATTCCATCTTTGTGGTGGTGGATGGGTTTTCAAAGATGGCACATTTCATTCCATGCTATAAGACCAGCGATGCGACTCACATCGCGAATTTATTTTTCAAGGAAATCATTCGACTCCATGGATTGCCAAGAAGTATAATGTCGGACAGGGATACCAAATTCATAGGGAATTTTTGGAGGATGCTATGGAAGAAGTTGGGAACTAACTTGGCATTTAGTTCATATTACCATCCATAGACGGATGGGCAGAAAGAAGTGGTCAACAGGAGCTTGGGAGATTTGTTGAGAAGCCTAGTGACAGAGCACCATAGCAGCTGGGACAATGTGTTGCCTCAGGCAGAGTTTGTGTATAATGATTCAATGAATCAGAGCACAGGGAAGAGTCCATTTCAGATTGTGTATGGGACACAACCGAGGGGAGTTTCTGAACTCAGGGAATCAGAACAGATTGCGACTAGCAACACTATTGCAGAAGAGTTCACTGAGGCGATGAAAGAACTTCACAGTAAGGTGAAGCAGTGACTGATAAATTCAAATCAGGAATATAAGCACAGAGTAGATTAGCATCGGAGACAACTTCAGTTTGAAGTCAGGGATCTTGTTCTGGCACACTTGAGGAAGGAAAGGTTCCCAAGGGGGACATATAACACGCTGAAAATGAAGAAAATCGGACCTTGTAAAGTCCTGAAGAAATTTAGAGAGAACGCTTATGAGATTGAGTTGTCGGATGGCATCGGGATATCTTCGATATTTAATGTTTCGGATTTATACCCATACAGGGCTGGAGAAGCAGAGCCTGGAACTGAGGAACCAGTGATCCATTGGATGAAACAATTACCAGTTGCAGAAAAGCCGCAGATGGAATGCATACTAGACAAGCGAGTCAACAAAAAAACCAGGTGAAAGCAATATTTGGAGTACCTGGTCAAATGGAAGAATCACCCAGTGGAGGACGCCAGCTGGTGTTGGTCACTATAATTGCTTAATTAATTTCAAACAACCAAGTGAAACATAAATTATCAACCCAGGGAAGTCTTTTGTTTCAAAGATAGCCACACACTATATATGCTCAATTCCAAAAGCACTTAGTGTTGTAGTAAAGAAATTCACAATATTTATTCTTGCTTGAACTGAAGATCTGAATTAAATCACAGGAAAGTAATTCCCCTATTGCAATTATTTTAAATCTTAATTAATAATCCTATATTACATCAAAAGTAATACTGCAATGGGAAAGAACAATTGTCTTGCAATCAGAGAATAGGACCCTTACTCTCAAACAGAGACTCAGTACTAACACTCTTTCATGAAAACAATAATGCAGAAAACAATTAACTCTATCTAACAGAAACCAAAGCACTTAGTTCCTTTCTATCTGAGCAAGAGCCTTGAGCCTTACTTCTGTTGTAGCACACTTGTGAGGTTGAGGTTTACAGAGAACAGGGTAGTCTGATTCCTTTCTTTCTGAGCAGGGATCTCTAACTCAGTTTCTGGCTAACACCTAGGAAAGTCTACAGTGAACAGGATATTGGTTCTTTCCTTTATGAGTAGGAACCCTTAATCCAATCCCTGGCTAACACACTTGAAGAGGTAAATGAAACCTACAGAAGACAAGGTGTTGTAGTCCCTTTCTGTCTGAGTAGGGATACCTTAACCAAATCTCTGGCTAGCACACTTGCAGGGGTAAAAGAGATCTACATGAGACAAGGTGTTGTAGTCCCTTTCTGTCTGAGCAGGGATACCTTAACCAAATCTCTATCTAGCACGCTTGCAGGGGTAAAAGAGATCTACAGGAGACAAGGTATTGTAGTCCCTTTCTGTCTGAGCAGGGACACGTTAACCAAATCTCTGCTAGCACACTTGCAGAATTAAGAAAATTCTACAGAGGGTATGATGTCTCGATCCCTTTCTGTCTGAGCAGAGACCTTTTAACCAATTCTCTGCTAATCTTACAAAATCACCACACAAGATTGCTGGTAAAAAGAATTATAATTTCCATTCATTAACTAAGATAGAATCAATAGTGTTTCAGCAAAGCGAAATTCATTCAAACAGTGTTTCAGCAAACGACAGTCAAACAAAATATAAATAGAAATTAAACAACACATGCTTCTAACTAAAGGGTGAATCTTGTGATGAAGGTGGGCCCTCCCTTCTCACAAGATTCCCCTGAAACGGGAAATCTTAGAAATGAATAATCAGAGCAGTCTTATATTCATCTGTTAAAATATCACATTACAGATTGGAAGTACAGAATGTGTCCCGCTTCTCTAAAGTCCTTCAATACATCAAAACTTGGATCCCTCGAATGGTGATTTCTCCTGAATTTAAAGCGGAAATTCCTTCGATACAATCATTACAAAGCATATCTGAATCCTATGCTAAATCGGATCTTCTTTCTAAATCAGCATAGGATGTCCTATTCTCATGCAACCAAATGCTAATACAGGAGCTGAACGAGGTATTGTTGTTACGGCTGGTGTAACAACTCCTTCTCATAGCTGCTGATGCTGTTTCAGCATCGCAATTCACGGGTTGTCTCAGCCACGTGAATTGCGCCCTTGACTGTGTCGGCTTTGACTGCTAACTGTCATGGCTCGTGTTCCAGCATTGTGGCGGTCCTCTATGTTTCAGCATCTGGACTTCTAAATGGAGTGACAGCTACGTGTTTCAGCATCTGCATACTCGAACTATGTAGTTGCTTCGTGTTTCGGCATATGCGACCTTAGACTGTGTGGCGGCTCCCGTGTTTCAGCATATGCATCCTCGGCCTGTGTAACAGCTTTCGTGTTTCAGCATCAGTACAACAACAACTTTGGATAGTTCTGTGTTTCAACATCGGCCTTGAATACTATTCTACAAATATGGACACTTATGCGCTTCTAATCAATGGTTAAGTACAAAATCAATGTAAAATGTTATGCAAAACAGATTAAGCATATAGTAATGAGAAAGGACATTGTATACCTTGGAATGATCAGATGAGGTGGTGTTATGAATCTAAATATAAGTGATGAAGGGTATAATAATGGTAAAAAGTATGGTCAAAAAGGTACAATATGAGGTCCTAACATCCCCCCCAGCTCAAGGTGTTGCATGTCCTCAGGCAACTCACTCTGAATGAAAGTCGTGATACTGGCTCTGACCGTGTAAATTACTCAAGCTGTAGCTCTAGGCGGTACTATCTGTTGGTGTTTTGAACCCTTGTACTTCCTGCATTCTGTGCCATGCTGCTGTCTCGGCCTTCTGAGACAATTTATACCTGACTTGATATATTTCTATTGGCAGCCAGAGGAGAGGAAAGTAGAATTTGTACCCTATCCAATTTTCAGCACAATGTCTCACACACTAGATGTAGCTGGGTACCCTTGAAATTGCTGCTTCTAAGTTGGTCGGACCAAAAGGGTTGTGTTGTTGTCTCTTTTTTGTAGATTGCTTCCAAAATAGGTTGTTGGCCTGGAGGGAAGGAATCTCGATGGCGCTGATACTTTGATGACATTCTTGGAGCACTACTGATTGTAGCTGTTGGACATGCTCAGTCACCCCTGGTTTTTTTAAGACCTCATAATATTCTGAAATGAATCTGGCTGCCCTCTCTGGTTCTGGCCTAATCCAGAGGAGTTTATTGTCCTCATTGTGCTTGGCAGCCGAAAAATCACTTTGCCACAAAATTTGGTTGTAAAGAAAAGAAGTAAAAGATCGTAGTTGAACATCTCCAACAAGAGGATTGATATTGAGCAACCTATTTTCCAGAATAGATTCATTATGGAAGTATGCTTCACATAAGAGGTGTTGATCCCTGGTGGATGCTGCTAGAAAAGTCGTGACAAAATCTGTTGGTTCTATAACTTCATGGGATTTACCTTCAACAATTGATTTAATCTAGAACCATGTGAGTCTCTATATGAGAAATAAAGAATAATTACAAGAAGGTTTTCTTGTGGCCATTAGTGTGTGTATCAAATCAAAGATTTTGACCATTCTAGCTTTTAAATTTCTATTTTTCTTCTTGACTTCTCGAACTTCCTGGCGTGTCAGGTCCAATGCTTCCCAATTCGAGAAAGTGTGATTCCTCCAGGTTTGCCTGTGTACTTGCAGATGTTGGGCCTGTGTCTGAGCATACTCCTTCTTCCACCTTTGTATTTCTGCATGTTCGTCCCACCAGTGAGAAGTCTGAGTTTCAGCATCGGAAGTGTTGGGACCAGGCAGGGTTTGAGTGGACTGTTCCCTGGTAGTGGAGAGATTGGCTTGATTGGGAGGTGTGACTTCCTCCATGGGCTCTGTCTGCACAGCCTTATTGACCACAGTAGAAGATTATTTCTTGATCCTGGAGGGGCCTGCTGGTTCTTGTGTTACAGCAGGTTCAGTTTTGGATTTGCTAGGGCCTACTGGTTCTTATGTTACAGCAGGTTTGACTTCAAAAGGAGAAGGAGTGGGGGCTACTCCTGGTACAGGAACCTGAGCTATCTTATACCCTGCCTGATAATAAATGTTTCCGCATTGGCAACACATGTATTCTTTGCATATGCTTTCTGTAGTTTGTTCTGCCAGGGTTGTTGTTCGTTCCAAGGCGTACCGAGTTAATTCTTTTTCATATGCCTCCCTTGACCTGACTAATTCTTGTTGATATGCTTCCAATTGAGACTTGAAAAACTCATTTTCTTTCAAGACATCGACCATTGTTGGTTTGGATTTAGAGATGACTGGTTCTTGTGTTGCAGTCATCGTCTCCTTAGCTGGTTCTTGTGGAGCAGCTACGGGAATGGCCACTGATGTCTGTGTTTCAGCCTCCTGGTGTAGGGAGAGTAGTGTTTCAGCACCCTCAACCTCTGATTCTTGAATGTCGATGTCAATATCAGTGACTGGTTGCTGTGTTTCAGCGACTGGGTGTTTTGTTGCAGCATTCAGTGTTTCAATTTCCTCACTTTCAAAATCGGTGGTTGGTTCTTGTGTTTCAGCCACTGGATGTTGTGTTGCAGCCTCCGGGGTCTCAATTTCCTTGCTTTCAACTGCAATACCAGTGGCTGGTTCTTGTGTTTCAACCGCTGGATGGGTAGTTGTTTGTGTTTCGGCTGCTTCAAAAAGAAATGATGTCTGGGTCTCTAATTCTTGCAACTCTATTTCAATGTCAGCGACTGGTTCTTGTGTTTCAGCCATGGCTGTTTCCGGTGTTTCAGCTAGGGTTGGTTCTTGTGTTTCAGCCACTGAGTGGGTAACTGGTTCTTGTGTTTCAGCTACCCTGTGTGAGACAGATGGCATTACAGTTTCTGGGGCGTCTGGTTCTTGTGTTACAGTGCCCATGGTTAGAATAGGCAAATATCCCGGGGTTGGGGAGGTCACCGGTTTACGGGGTTTCAGTGTTATAGGTGGGGGATCTAGGGTGATGGTCATCCAGGGTGGTCTCATTGAGGTTTTCGTTCGCTTTTTGCGCATGAAGGGTGGAAAGGGGGCGATCTGTTGTCGTTTTCGTGGAGGTTTCTCCTGAATGATGGGGCAGGGAGTATTTTCTGGTTCAGAGTCATCGATTAGGATATGAAGGGCAGAAGTGGAAGACTCTGGTGCGGTATGCGAGGATTTCAGTATGGTAGGGGGACTGGTAGGTCGTGTGGGCGGACTGTGGGGTATTTCGGGAGGGTCTGGGGGGTTTTGCTGTTGCTGCTCATTAGGAATTTCAGGGACTTCGGCAGCTGGTGCAGGATTCATGGGTGGATGATTATGCTGTTCAAAACCCCTATTGATGAGTAATTGAACCAGATGGTGGTGGGTAAGTGACTGGTTTGGATCCTTTTCCCTTCGACAGTAATGTGCCATGTTCTTTAAATAGCCCAGCAAAAGGTATGGAATATTGACCCGTCTGTTATGTCTTAAATGAGAAAGCAAAAGGAAATCGTGCTGATAGACTACTTGATAGCGACCTTCGCAGGTCAGGTAGTGCTTGATGAATCGGGTGACCTCCTGCCATGGGGGTGGTAGTGAACTGAGTTGAACCCCTCTACCTTTTAGTATGATTCTTTCCCCAGCCAGGAAGAAACTCTGCTGGACATCCCCGATGATGTGCTTCCAGCTTAACTGTCGAGTGCCATCCATAGGGAGGCCTGAGACTGCAGATATGTCTTGCTCTGTCACAGAGATTCGGACGCCTGCGACGACAGAATGATTCTCTTGGAGATTCCGGGCGAACTGTAGTACTTGTGGTTCGTTGTATCCTTGGAGCCTTCTGAAGTAATGGAGCCAACCTGCTTGCTCGAAGATTTGATATGCTGCTGGATAATGTTCGAGCAATGCTGTGGTGGCAGGTTCTTTGCGGACGACAGGTCCTCCCATGGCTACTAGTTTGGTAGGATACAACTTCGAGAGTCCGTGTATCAGCTCTGACGCAGGGTAAGTTTTCCGAGGGGTTATATGCAGGAAAAATGGTTATATGCGCAAAAGATGATGGAAAAAAATGGCGGCGATGAAATCGGAGGACATGATGGTATTTATTGATTTGATGTGTACTTCCCTTCCCGATAAGTGCGATTAGTAATAATGGGACTTAAATGGTTGATGGCTTACAATATTTTTTCATTAACTATAGTCTAATTGGATTACATTATATTTACATACCTCTGTCTTACCATTTGGTTCGTTCAACCAACCAGATATGATGCTTATTCGTGGTGATGCTGTTATGGCAGCGACTTTTTGATTATATCGAGGATCTGCTGTGTGAACATTTGAGAACGTGGAAGCTTTTTGACGAGTGATGGTGGAAGGCGGGTGTTTCAACAACAGAGAGGAATCGAAACAATTGTTGTAGATGAAGAACTGCTGATAACTGGTGTTTCAGTATCGGAAGAATAATTCAAAAAGCGTTGAATGGTGGTGTTTCAGCATCGTGAATGAATGATGAAAGGTTGTCGGCAAATGGTGTTTCAGCAACAGAGAAGAACATCGAAACAAGTGCTGGACGGAGTTGTTTCAGTAATGGAAACAGTGAGAAAATGGCGAGGGTGGGAAGAAATGAAAAATGCTGAACAGAGGTGTTTCAGCGTCGGGAAGAAAGTCACCAGTGTTCCTCAACGATGTTTCAGCATCGTGAAAAATCAACAGTGCTGCACAGCGGTGTTTCAGCATCGTGAAAAATTAACAGTGCTGCACAGCGGTGTTTCAGCATCGTGAAAGCTTGTCTCTTCGAAGAATCGGCCTCTCCTGTGCTTTGATCCTGCAAAAAAATGACTGTAGGACGATATTTCTTGATAGGGGTTATTAATAAATAAAATCTAATCTAATCTAATCTAATATAATACTAAAAAGGAATCTTAGAAGAATTAATTATTAGTAGGGGTAGGAACCCCCTCAATAAAAAGAAAGTGAGCGTCTTCCATGCATGTGGCCTTAAAATCTTCTTTGGAAATAGGTCGCTGGTACAGACGGAGCCGATGACCATTTACAAGTAACGGAGCTCTGGAGTCATCGATTGTGAGGAGCCTTACTGTTCCATTAGGGAAAACTGTGTCTATTTCATAAGGTCCTAACCATCTTGTGTGTAGTTTCCCTTGAAATTCTTTGAACCGGGAATCGTACAGTAGAGCCCAATTACCTTTCTGGAACTGCTTATTCTTAATATTTTTGTCATGCCATTTTGATCTTTGCTGTTGAATTACAGTTGTTTGTTGAATGGCATTTAGTCTTTTCTCCTCTAGTTCATTAAGCTGCTATAACCTGGCTGTCTGTGCATCGGTTAGGTCAAGGTTGGCAGCTAAAGCAGTCCTTAGGGTTTTTATCTCAAATTCCACAGGAAAAACATCACTCTTCCCGTAGACCAATTCATAGGGGGGAAATCCTATAGTATTTCTCCAGGTGGTTCTGTACGCCCATAATGCTTCAAGGAGTCTGTTGGACCAATCCTTTCTACTTTCCTTCACTGTTTTTGTGATAATGGCTTCTATAACTTTGTTTGTGCTTTCCACCTGTCCATTGGCTTGAGGGTGGTATGGTGTAGTCATTCTCTGCTGAATATGATATTTATGAAGGGTGGCTTTGAACCCATGAGAAGAAAAAGGAGGTCCTCCATCTGTAACTAGCTCTCTTGGCATTCCAAATCTGGTGAAGATATCTGTAAATAAGAATTTTATAACTGCTTCTTCAGTTGCTCTGTGGAGTGCCTTGGCTTCCACCCATTTAGTCATGTAGTCCGTGCAGACCAGTATATAAACTTTGTGATTGGATGGAGGGTTGATGGGTCCTATGAAATCTAAGGCCCATCTGTCAAATGGTTCAAGTACTACCTAGGGGTTTAATGGCATTTCATCTCTATGATTAGGTTGGCCTATTCTTTG
>ML817891.1:50871-83599 GCA_009831015.1 Picea engelmannii
CTTAAAATATGTGATCTTATACAATGTAAAGTAACATATCCTTTTTAGTGAGTTAATGTATGAGGTAAATTTTAAATGAGTACCATGCTTAGCTCTATCTCAACAATGGGTTCTAAATTCTTTAATTAGAAGTAGAAACATACATAAGTGTGTTCCTAGTCTATTTGTTCCTGGAATTTCTTCATTTTCAGAGAACGTCCATAGCCTTGACAAAGCTTCCTTGGTATCATATAATCATAGCCATGCTGCTAGCGAGTGTCCATAGTCCCAATGGGTTTACTTCCCTTTATTAATGGTTCTTTCAAATTACCTTTATTTTAAAGTATTCTTCACCCTTTTAATTTTTAAACAACATTATATGTATAATAGGTTGTAAGGGAAGCGGGGTGATATGAGAGTTTCTTTGATATGATAAGTATGTGTTGTTCATCTTGATTTCAGCCCATGATTTTTTTCGAAAAATATAATGGTACGAAATTAAGTTAATGTGAAGTGTATGGGGCTCCCATAAGAAGATATATAGATAGTTCTACATTGTATGGATCATCATATGTGCATTCCACATACATATGTGTTCCACCACAACTACGAATTTCTTTCTCACAACTTTATACTAAGTAATATCTTCTTCATCCTAAGAAACCCATATATCAATGACTTGCATAATTTCTCTCCCATATGTTCAACCAGAGTTGGGTAATTCAAATGTTTAGGGGAAACGTTTTTCAAAATTATGGGGTGGAAGGAAACGTTAACATCAGGCAATACTCTTTAAATGGATCGAATTAGGATAAGTTAGGTCATAAGGATTCCTGGTCATATCGTGGGTGAAGTGGTACAAGCCAAAGTATGAAATAAGTCCATAGATGTCAACAAGGAGTGGTGAAATAATCCAAACAAATGATCTATGATGTTTTTTCCTCCACAGAAAGAGCATGTTCGGTTCAAATGTACAAACCTTTCCCAAATCGGGTTTGACAAATACGATGATAATCTCAAGATAATTTTTGAATAAGAATCTAATGAGAACAGGGATACATTTATCAAGGTTGAGACCTTAGTTTACTTGTTGATTAAGGAGGTATTGGATAAGATGGTATAAGCATATGAATATTTGAATTTTTATTCCTCTACTAGTTGAATCATAACATGAAATATATACTTCCCTACCCAATCTTGACTACTCTTGGTTGACAATCAGGACCTTCTTTGAATTCAAAGGAAGGATTAGTAATTTTACCAATTCCCCAAAATTAGATCATGATTTGGTCATCTTGAAAGTATTTAGTTTTCTCCTATGGAGGAACTGTGAATAGATATTAATAATCCCTTGAAAAGTATATTAAGCATAAAAAATAAACTTAGTCAAATACTTTCCTAAGTGCCTGAAGGCTTTAGGTGAGATACCCATGTTGAGATTTTTTATTTTTCCACTTCTGCGCAGTAGAGAAAAAATTAGGAAAAATTAACCCCTTTCAACATGATTCAACTAAAATATGTTATTAGCATTAATTTCTATCAAGATTACATATAAAAATAGGATGTTATTTTCAAATTGTGGAATGTGAAATGAGCCCTCATCGATGTGTCTTTATTAATACTTCAAAAGGAGGTTCCCCAATTGCATGTCTTATAGTTTGGTCACATGGAACTATGGTTAGAAGAGGACTACTTATAAATTCTAGTGATTGATTGAGGTATTGATGGACTGAGAGTAATATTTAGGTTCACCTTAGGGAGAGTAATTGAAAACACTTTATACCACAAGATGAGCTAGTCGGGATCCAGAGATCTTCTCCTAAAACCAAGATGATTAGAACATATTTTTATGATTGATTGGAATATATTTCACCATAATTATAATTTCAACCCAGAGATCATATAATGAAACAATTGTGATGCCCTTGGTATAGCACCTTGCTTCCCCCCATAACTATAATTATGCTAAGGCTTCATGTAATGAGATTATGAAGCATGTAGTTATGTTTATAATTAATAAAAATGTTAGATAGATGAATGAGAACTAAGAAACCTTGAGTAATAGCCATGATAACACATGTGGGACTGGTGAGGTGGAAGTGATAAGTTTCAATGAAGAAAATAGGAATCTTTCTCAACATTCCAACCAAAACCTATAGAAATTGAATACATCCCCTACCAATGTATCGATTTCATGAACCCATGTGATTAGTTATGTAGATCTGAATTGGGTGGTTGAGAAATTATAACTGCTATAAAATTTGGTACTTGGAGGAATGAAGGGTCAACTAAAACTCCACACAAAAGTACATACCAGGATTTCCCCTTCAAATTCAGGATCTTGACATGAGGGTTGCGTTTGAAAACACCCAACGAGGATCCCGAGGATAGGTGGAAGAAGAGGAGAAAAGGTGGAAAAACATAAAAAATAATTCACAAAAGAGGTGAATATAAGAGAAATAGAGAGATATGGATAATGAATAGAAGAGAATTGCAATAGTATGAGAAGCTAAAGATTTCCAATGCATAGGCGCTAAGAAGAAGAATTATCACAAAGAACCATCGTGATAAGAGTGAGTCACGGAATCAAAAACAAATGATGGGGTGAAGTGGAGGGGCTCACACTCATATCTATAAAAAAACACATAAATTGGAAAGTTTTATCTGAGGAAAATATGAAACTTCCCCAAGAAATTAATGGTCACCTTGGAGCAGAGAAGACCCAGATCCAAACTAGATAAATAGAAGATCGTGACTTGGTACTTAATGGAAATAAATTGGCACTGGCAAGGGGAGATTTCTGAGGGATTTTGTAGTAGATAAGGGAATCCCTTTGCAGAGAAAATCCAATTAGGAATGTACTTGATAAACTTGTGGAGGTTCTAAGTGTTGGGTCTATTAATCACCTTCCTAATATCTCAAGAAGATAGTTAGAAAGACTATGCATTTAATTATCAATACGTGGATCATATGGAACTTTTGAACTATTGTGCATTGTATATGAAGGAACAACTATTCTCTCTATATGTTGTAGTCATAGTATCAATTATCACATTTGTGGTTAGAGCATAAACAATTCTCAATCTATGGCAAGGTTCTACATAAATTCACATTTGTAGAAATAGAAACACATATTGCAGAAATGAAAGCATACTGACAGGAAAGTAAATCACTCAAGCAGTGGTGGGCTCCTCAACTCCCTTCTTTCAACCACCTGCAGGGATTGGTAAGTGGTGGATTGTTCTAGTCCCTTGCTCTCAACCACCTATAGGGATCGGCTAGAAACACACAAGACACACTGAGATCTAATCTAAATCACTCTTGTAGGAAATTAAATCACACTCACAGAAAATAAACACACAATTTTCATAGGTATCAGGAGTATGAATCAAATATCGCCTGCAGAAACCCCAACTACGTGCAATAAAACCAATTGAAAAATTGAAACTCTAAATTGCTTTTATAGAAACTGAATTTCACACCACACTTGCTGAAAATAAATCACACATGCTGAAAGGAAATTGATTAACTACTTCCTAGAAAATAAATTAACTAAGTCCTTGAAATAAAAGCCTAATCCTTGCAAAGATAATATGTGTCATTACTCAAACCAAAAAATATAGTCATTGCATTAAGAATAACTACTCAATGACATAAAAGAATGCAACCCAATGTGAAATGTATTTATTAGAAACAAATAAACAAATGAAATCCAACATGAAAAATCAATTTCATAAACAAACACAGCCTCACATGAGTAATCTAATTACATGAAAAAATTGAATCAAGAAATTAGTTACGAAATTAAATTGAATAAATCCTATGCATGACACTCTATTCTATTGGAGTGGGCCATGCCTCCATAGAAGAGAGTGTTGATATTATCCTATATTAACATAAATTAATTAAATTAACTAAGCTAATCTAAAGAAAATGAATCAAATGAATTAATTAAATCACACACTAATCACACACTACCAAAATTCTAAAACTACAATTAAAATGAAAACTCAATGAATTAATTAAATAACACATCACGGAAATTATAAAACTACAATTAACATAAAAACTCAATGAATTAATTAATTCACACATTGAGGAAATTATAAAACTATAATTAAAATAAAAACTCATTGAATTATTCCATTTTCATTCGCACATTTCTCTAAGAGTCCTCCCCCAATAATGGAGAGAGTGCTCTCTTTTTTACATAAATTCAATGGAAACTAGAAGTAACAAATATTTAAATAAATTCATTTGTGAATTTAATAAATCCATAGTGGTTACAATAATTTTCTAAATAATTATTATTTTACATGATTATAGATAAAAATTAGAAATTAATAAATAACTTTCAAGATCTTTTACTAACAATTAGTAAATAATAAATAACTTCCAAGATCTTTTGCTAAAAATTATCAAATAATAAATAACTCCAAGGTACTTTTCCCAACAATTCCAAGAACGTTTGCTAACAATTAGCAATGAATAAATAACTCCAAGATCTTTTTCCCAAGAATTCCAAGATTAAATTTTGTCTTGGAGTTGCAAAATTAACTCCATATATTTGATTTTCTTGGACTAATATTATTGTTGCATAAATCCATAAATGAAAAATATGTGACATCATGACTCATGATTACGATGGATCAAGGTTTCTTGTGTTGGCTCAAGGTTCCTATGGATCAAGATTCCTTGGATGAGTTGTAGCACGAGATTTGTGGCACTATTTAGAGTTACAACACAGGAGTTGAGAAACTGTTCAAAGTTGCAACAAATCATGAAAACTTGATTTCTCAAAAAGTACAATTTGGGTTGTTGAGATATTTTGAGGATATAATTATATTGAATTAATAATGCCTCATATGAAAAATGTCATGGACCCACTTTGTATATATTTGTTTATAGGAGTAACAACACTGATGATGTAGGAGAAACAACAAATTGGAGTAACAACAAATAGGAGTTGCAATAAATCGTGAAAACTTGATTTCTCAAAAAGTACAATTTGGGTTGTTGTGATATTTCAAGGATAGGCATATTTTGACTCAATAAATCCTCGTGCAAGAAATATTAATAACTCACATCATGAATCTTTAGTTGTAGGAGTAACAACAATGATAAATGGTTCTGCAACAATCGCAAGCTAAACCATATTTTCAAAGATAAGTGCATAGTATGTTACCTCTCTAATATTTAACCATAATTCATATGAAATACTAAAGAAATGCAATGGAAAACAACTTGTTTCTAAATCCCACATATAAGCATTAAAATGGATTAATAAGCATTGATATGAGGTTATGGGTAAGCAAGAAGGGATTAAAAATAGGGAAAGAGGAAGTGAAAGGATGAAAATTCCATGGCCCAACACTAAGCTCAGTGGGAAGAGGGAAACTTCTATTGTTTTCAGTGGATTGAAGGAGAGTAACTTTCCTGAACCATTTTCTTAATTTGGAAGTTTGGTAAATTAGTCTCTTCATGGTATCATGGCTTGGCATGCAGGTGGCATGTTGTAGAAACACACCATGTTTCTTGTTATGTCTAACGCATGTTGAATAGTGAAGATAATTTTTTTTTTTTAATGAGATAAATGTGGTTAATTGAATGAATGTTGAATTCCTAAGTAAAATGAATTAAGTATAATTTTTTTTACTATCAAGTGTGGTAAAAATTAATGAATGAATGATGAGTGTAAATATAGGGTGTATCCCTATAAATAACTATCCCTTGAATGAAGATCTTTCAATATATAAATCTTCACTTGGGTGAGTGGTTGAGGACCTTGGATTTCTAGGGAAGTTCCTGTGTAGATCTAGGAACCTTTTAACCCAGAGAAACCCTTGACTTGAATGGAAAGTTTGCAATATACCAAACCTTCAATGGGATTTTGGATTAAAGGAGCCCTTAGTTGACTATATAAGAGAGGAATGTCTAAAGAAGTCAGGTATAATTCCCCCTGAATAAGCTTGAAAGGAATTTAGTTTGTTAATCCTTAGAAATGGACTTTAAATTTTATGAAGACCCCTATTTGAATCAGAAGGATTGACATCCATCAATTTGGTGGAGAAGGGAGATCATGACCGTTAGTTGAAGGACGAGGAAATCAAAATGTCCAAGTGCAAGGTTGCAATGGGATTCTGATGGGGAAGACTCAAAGTCATAAAGAGTCATTGATCTATCGACAGGGGGTGATTTGATGAAATATGAACCGTTGATGTTGAGAATTAAGTATGTAAGTCTATCAAAAAGTAGAAGGTCAGAGGCCTGAAATATGGTCTAGAGGAAGGGTTCTTCTATAGGATTCTAATGGTGATAAATCCTAAGGATCATAGATCTATTAGGGAGGACTTCAATGGATTCTTAGTTATTGGATCTAGGATGATCCAAGCCAATGAATAAGGTTTATAAGGAGACATGTGTCATTTAACCACCGTGCAACTATATTACCTTGAGTGAATCGTGACTGTCAGATGATATGGATTTAGGACTGTCGGATCCACCAAAATATTCCATCGGAGAGTGAAAGTTAGAGTGGTGTTTATTCACTTGTAGTGGGATCACTCTGATGTCAAAGGACTCTATGTTATTATGAGTTGTCGAATTGCAGAAAGGTATCCCACAAAATTTCAACCATATATTTTTCAAGGGACCCACATATTTACATAATGAATGGGTGATAACCATCAAGTATATATAGGTGCCAATGTGATCGCGACCATTATTTTTTGATTCTAAGGACCGTTGGATCTATTGGAATGAATCATTGGAGAGGACTCATGGGGATGGAAATTTCATACCTTGTGACTTGATGTTCAGATGAGTAAAGAGTCCGAGTCACTATTGATCGTTAATACAGTTGTGTGGAGTGACTCCACCCATCTTATTGAGGAATTTTTAGATCCCTGGTTATTATAGTAAATCCTTGGAGTGATCTCATCAAAGTTTCAAATTTGAACGAGAAATATTGGACATATTAAATGTTGTGATAAGAGAAGTTCTCACGTGTATCACAATGAATAAGAACCAGGAAGCGTAAATACAAATTATTAACTTAAGAGAAAGAAAAAAAATAAACATCCCACTAGCCTAAGTGATTTTATGGGGTTGGGTGTGTTATAGAGTGGTATCATAGTGGTGTTCAAAATCTAGTCTTGAATGGGTCAACAAGACATCATAATTGTTTGAGAATTTTTTTTATTTTACTGGGAGTGAATCTTTAAAATTTTTATATGATAAACTAATAATGGCTTGTTATTTCAACACATAGGACATAATGAAAATGAATCAAAGGTGAATGTTGCAACATAGCATGGAAGACACCTCACACCTTAGAGATGGGGAATTTAATGGTCAGAGGGATAGAGAAACCCATCTAGATCTGATGTCTATGGTCAGAAGTATGAAAGAAAATAACGAGAATCTCATGAGGGCTTGGGCCGAGAAGGAAGATATGAATGTAGTACTACTGCATATCTTTTCATAAATTCAGAAGCATTTTTAGTAAGGTACAATCACTAGTAATGCATAGCTACAACAATCAGATAATATGAAAACCCCTTTGGATTCCCAGAACCATGGGCTATCCCATATAAATGTATGAAGGAGTTATTCCAAAAAGAGGCATTGAGATGCAAACAAAAGTAGAGCTGGTGGAAGTATTTCCACATAATCATCTAGTGGGAAGACTACCCTTGAGGAGTTATCTAGTAGTGACACTAGATTAAGTGTTCCCAATAAAAAGAGAAAGAGACACTCTCATATTTTTCTAACAGAAGAATTCAAGAATGATAAGCCTTCTACCTTTAATGGGGAAATCAAGAAAGGAGAAGAAGTCAAGGCTTGGATATTGGGTTTGAGAATATTTTTTAGTACATAAATATTCATAGAACACCAAATCCAAGATCTCTATCTTCAATCTAAATGGAGGAGCTTCCATATGGTGGACTGACCTCAAGGAAGTCAATGGATTGAAAGATCATAAGATGACTTGGAAGAAGTTTGAAAAGTATTTCAAGAAGGCCTACTTATTGGAAAAGTATTTTTATGGTAAGATTAAAAAATTCCATGAGAATAAGTTGGGGCAACTTACTATGGACGCTTATTCCAAGAGATTCTTGGAGTTGTTGTTGTATGTTCCTTATTATATCAAGGATAAGAAATAAATGATACAATGTTTCCTCATCGGGTTTCCATAATACGATTGGGACAGAGTTGACTTTGATGAACCTGGAGGATACCATTAGGAAGGACAAGTGCTTCTATGATCAATCCAACAAGAAGGATCCTTCTAGGGATTGGAAGAGAAAATATAAGATATAATTTCATAAGAAGTGTTTTAAATCATCCCCATACAAGAATATAAATATAGGTTCTCAGTTTGGCCAACCAAGAAAAAGTGTTCATAAACAAAACTTTCCATCTCATAGTGGAAATATGCCATCAGACCAGGAAAGAGAAAGAATAGAGGAGCCAAAGAAAATACCTCTACATTGTTGGGGTTCTGGAGAGGCACATATGTTAAGGGATTTTCCTCATAGGTAGCATGATAGAAAAATGATTTATCATGTTTAATAGGATACCATGGTCAATGATTTGGTGAGGAGTGTACCAATAATATATGTAGTTGTTTAAATTCACAAAGAAGACCACTAAGCTTCTGTAGTGGAGCTGGAAGGTATAATTTCCAAGAAACCCATCTCTGTTTTAATTGACCTTGGATATAACCTTAGTTATGTCTTACCTCAAATTGTTGAATCATGTGCCTTATAGAGAAAGAAACATGAAAATGCATGATTAGTTCGATTAGCCACATGGACCAAGAGAAAAGGGGCAGAGCTAATAGAGGTTTGTCGATTTGAACTAAGTGGAAAGCATACTCAAGTAGCCTTGAATATAATACCCATAGGATCGTATGATGTAATACCTCGGTTTTGAGTCCCTATATGAAATAATATATTTTGTTTATTTGAAGAAAGGTCAGAGTGCCCAAACAATTAAAGAGGCCATCGTGCCTAGGAAATGTAATGCTATGATCATTATTAATAATAAAGTACATCATCGGATGCAATTTAGAAAAAAACAAGAGTTATAGGGGTTATGATTCCACGAGAGAGGGGGATTAAGGGGATAAGTTATTTTATCATATTTTATTTACCCATACTCTTTTAATGGAGAGAAGTAGTTACATGTGATTCTTGCAGAAAGGCCATGGGGTTCTTGATTTTCAAGTAAATATTTGAACCCATCTTGTGGGTTGTTTGAAGGGTTCTTATTCACTCACTCTATTCATTCATTATTATTTGGTTTACACTCTCCATTCTATTCACTTTTCACTCATTCATTCTTGTTGTTGGAATGGGACTCCGGGGGTTAATTATTGAGGAAGCAATTGTTTGTTGGTTGTAGCAGTGACTAGTGTGTTTTAGCCATGAATTAATGCCTTCATTCCTAAGATGCAATGACATGTACTAAATTTTATTCATAGATGCAAGTCCTAAGAGTCCGAACATGGATATTCTTGACCAGATGCACTAGAGATCTAGAAGGAGGTGGACATCCTGAGGGACTGCATGGCATAGAATGGGGTCCATTTTCTTGGGTTGTGAAGGATGGAGAGAAGAGAGTTGGTGTACTTTGGATTATTGTGTGTTGAGGAACCTATGAGAGCTTGAGTGCTGACTAGTTTTTGGAAACTAAGTGACACCTTGGAACCATCCTTGTGGATACATGGCCTTGGCTCGGGGGTGACATTGTTTTTGAGACTTGGAACAACAATGTCTATGGTTGGGTGGAACGTCCTTGGTCTGCAACCAGTTGGTGAACCATTTTGATTAATATAATATATCTATATCATGTGTTTCTCTATTGTATATTTATTTTCGTTGTGTATGAAATATTATCTCTTAGATTTGTATATTATAACATGCATGCTTGTTGGTTATTGCTATGCATGGCATGTTTAAAAATTCTTTATACTATAGCATGAATATTTATTATTGCATGTGTTGTTATCATGTTTCTTTCGTGATTATTTAATATGAAATGGTAGCGTGCCTGACTCGGGGGGTGGTTGGGTACGTTATAGATTGGTATCATAGCTTATGGTATTGTCATTAAGAAAAATATGTCCTTGAGATCCTAAATCTCAAGAGAGATAGTGTATTAGGTTGCACAGAATCATATTGTGTAGCGTTAAGACCTTTGGAAAGGTTGAAGGAAATATTAGGAAAAGGAGCACCTTAAGGAATTGATATTGGGATCGAATTCCCATTAGATCAACTATAGAAACACCTTTAGAATTGTGAGGAAACTATGTTACAGTAGGTAGATATGACAATCATTGATCGCTAACTGAAGGCATAGATCAACGATCGTGGTTCCATTGGAATCCAAGTGTAAGGCCAAAGGAGTATCATAGGAATTGAACCCCTAAAGGACATTGATCTAGGGTCACTAAATATTTAGGAGAAGGAGGATAAATGAGAGCCACTAGAGCTAGTTGAGAAATTTCAGGTATAGCGAGAGTCGTCAGATCTAGTTGAGAAATTTTGAGTATAACCAGAGCTGTCATATTGAACCATTAAAACCTCATCCATTTGACTAGGTTGATGAGTTATGTGGTCATTCGACATTGACCATTCCAGGGATAAATGATTTAGAAATGGATGCAATCCCTAAAGTCTAAAACCATGAATTAACATAGGCCGTCAGATCGAGGAGGAAGTTCGAGTGAATTCATGATCGTTCGATCGAGTATAGTTGAAGGACAGGGTAAGCACTTAGGAAGGTATAACTCTAGGGGAGTTGAAAATTGAGATTTGTAATATCTCAAAGTATCGAAGTAACAAAATCAAACAGACCTTCGATCTAGTATCCCTTTGGGGCATTTCTCAACCGTTAGTTCAAGCAGTGGAAGGATGGCATGAGAAATTCAACATGTATAACTCTAGGGGAGTTGAACAACTTGAGAATTCTAATATCCTAGAGTCTTGGGCTAAAAAAATCATGTAGACCATCGATCTAATATCCCTTCAAGACTTATCTCAACCGTTATATCAAGTAGTGGAAGGATGGTATAAGCACTTCGACAAGTACACCTCCGGGGGAGTTCAAAAACTAGAGAATTGGAGTATATTGGAGTCCCGGAGTAACGAAATCACACAGACCATTGATCTAATATCCCTTTGGTGATTTTATCAACCATTACATCAAGCAGTGAAAGGATAGCATAATAGGAGGTGTTAACCGACAGAAAGTGATCATCATCACTTTATAACCACTTCAACATGTATAACTCTAAGGAATTTGAACAACTTAAGAGTTGTAATATCCCGATGTCTGGGAGTGTCGAAGCCCTAAAATGAATAGGGACCATCCACCTCAAAAATTGATTAAGTCATAGTCGTTGGATTAATCTAGTGGAAGGATAGCGTAAGCATAATTTTTAACCTAAGGTAATCTGTCATCGTCACTTTATGCCCACTTCGACAGGTAGAACTCTAGAGGATTTGAACAACTCGAGAGTTGTAATATCCAGGAGTCCCAGAGTGTCGAGGCCCTGAAATAAATAAGTAACGTTCATCTCACCACCTAATTCATTCATGATCATTGATTTCATTGAAGCCTCCAGATGAGACAAGATCATCCAGTCAATGGGAGATTAAATCTCAACCATCTGATCTAATAGTGGAGATAATATAAGTACTTTGTCGAAGTGTACTTCAAGAAGTATTACTCTGGAAGAATGCAAGAATGTTGAAGTTTGGAGGACCTAGTTCTAGTGCTAGTCTCATGATAAGTTAAAGGGGTTGATTAGAGGTGCGAAGGGCCTAGAAGTAAACAATCCTGCAAAGATTTTCAAATGAGGTCCTGTGTAGAATAATAAAGAGAAATTGTCTAAAGGAACATCATTTAGAGTGAATAAGCATGCAGTTTCAAGCTCACGGTCACAAGGAAAGTGGATTGAAGGAAGAACCTATGCAAAATTGGAATTCTGTACCATTTTAAAGATCCTGTGGAATAACTTGACAAGATTGGCACACAACCATTCCATTGCTACCACAATATCTTGTTTGCACAAAAAGGGTGAAAGCGATTTTTTCAGGAAGCCATAACTTTCAGCTCAGAGATCAGATTGGGGCATGGGAATAGTAATTAGAAAGATGAATTAGAGGAGAATAAAATTGAACTATTATAATTTGGAGAATGATGATATATTGCTTCATGAATTGAGCATAAAAATGACCTGTAGAATTGTTTGGAATTTTTTTTATAATATGCATAATTGTAACAAAATGTTTGCTTGAAAATTTTGCAGAATCATGGAGTATAACCATATTAATTCAAGATAATAATCCATATTAAATAAATGGGGGAAGGATATGTATCCCTCAATCATGATAAATAATCCAAAGGTCAAAATATCAATGTTGGTAATGCAGGGACATAATCCAATGGGCGCAGGAGTAGAGGGGAATAAAAAACCTTAATAGATATGGTGAGAAGACTGAAAATATAAGTGAAAAGTTACAAAGAATACAATGAGAGGTTGATGAGAGATCAAAACTAGATAAATGATAAAGTAATGCAAATCCTAAATCAATTGCATAGGAAAGCAAGGAATGTATCATAATTAAGGAAGGAGGAAGAAGAAAGATATCATGAAAGAAGAGGTAACTACATAAGAGTTTATCATTCAAGAAGTGACAATAGAACTCATAGACATCACTCATTTTCTTAAACAACAAGGAAATTGTATGCATTTGAAGAATCCATAAGAAGTCCAGAAGTGTCTCCGGTTAGGCACCAAAGAAGGAGGCATGAATTGGACAGTTTGAAAGGAAAGTTGAGGAAACCTAAGCCACCATCCTTTGATGGTGAAAGAGAAAGGGAATATTATTTTGAAGCATGGATTCTTGGACTCATGAGGTATTTTCAATTTCATAACTAAGCCTCAAACCTAGAAGCAATAATTTCCATGTATCATTTACATGGGAAGGCTACTATGTGATGGGATAAACTGAAGCAAGTTGAGCACATTAATGAGAGAAGGATCACGTGGAAGTAGTTCAAGAAATATTTTTAGGAGTAATTTTCATAGCACTTCTATGACAATAAGATGCAAGATTTATTTGAGATAAGTTTGGGAAGCATGACCATTACAGAAATATGAGAAGAGATTATTGGGATTGTTGAAGTATGTAGGATTTATCAAAGATGAAAAAGTGAAAATACAGAGTATTTTAAGTGGAATTTAATCCTTTTATAAAGAGAATATTCAATATGATGTGCCTAGGACATTGAATGAGACTATCAGGAATGCTAAGTACCTATATGATCAAGGAAAGGGAAGAGAATCCATGCATAAATCTTCAAAGGATAAGAAACATGAGAAATTTGTTTAGAGGAGGAAGGGGTTTAAACCTCCTTTCAATAGAAACAACCCTAATAAAAATAAAAAAGATTAGTCTGCTAAGGATGAATCTGGAAAAGAGGATTTGCAAGATACTAGATATATAAAATATGCAGAACATAAATGAAATGCTAGAAATGACAGAATAACAGTAAAATATCCAGCATAATCTTCACAATACACAAAAGTGATATACGAAATAGCAACAGAAATAGCACTTTGAATCAGATAGCAATGTTCACAGGCCTCTTCGAGGGGGCAACCTCCAGTCGAGCAGCGCTCTATTACAATAATATCCCCACTAGGGTTCTCATACCCTCGACTCCTATTTATACTAAAAAGAAGCATCTAGAGGAAGATCCTTCTAGAAGCAGAAGCTTCTATTAGGTCTTCTTACATCCACCTTATTCTATTTTATTGAAAGGTCTTATTAATATTAACCTTTATTACATCCGAATACATTGATCTACCTATGTGCAGGTTAGGACCTTAATAGGATTCCTTGGGGAAAAGAGGAGTACCACCAATCCAATGTTGGGGGTGCAAGGAAAATCACATATACAAGGATTTACCTCACAATGGATATAAATCGAAGACCATACACAACATCCAAGAGGCTACAACATTGGAGGACATGGGAAAGATATATGCAACCTTAGAATATTGATGCAGGAGCATCCACAACCCATCAAGCGAGCCAACACATTAAGCGGAAACAGATGGACAACGCCTACAAATTTTGAAATACTTGAAAGTTGTTGTGTCGCTCTTTAATAAAGTCATTCATAAAGAAGCACACTTGTATTGTTAAGGGGACCTTGAGCCTTTAACCTCTCGTCCTTAGTAGATAGGAAGGAATTTAATAGATTTAATGTTGTTAGATAAGAATTTAATTGTAGATTTGATAGTTTCAGTTTTCGAGAGGGAAAACGGATATAGACACCCTCCTTTTGTACATTGTAACATATTGAGCTCATTTAGAATTCATTCGTTCAGGAGAAGAAGAGAGAGAAAGAAGAGAATTTGGGAAGAACAACCATGTAAAGACATTTTTGAATTAATAGAAGAGAGTCTTTGATTCAATCTCATGTCTGGTGTTGTTTCTCTGTGGGTATGTTGTTTATGAGCTCTTGAATGTATGTTTTCCTTGTATGCATTTGCTTTGAATATTCTATGCATGTGATTTTAGAGGTTTAATTGAAATCTGTGAGGGAGAAGAGAATGAGTTTCAATTGTTTCTCTGTATGAGCCAGGAGATTCCTGCATAGAGTGCAGTCGAATTCATCCGCATAGAGTGCGTTGATGAGGCTAGACAGTTAAACTCTTATTCTCATTCGCGTAGAAGTTGATTTGGGTTGGTGGAGCTGTCCAGGAGAAATGAAAGCTTAATTTGAAGTCTCAGTAGCTAGTCTGAGCACAGGAAGGCAGGGATTACTATGGCTGCAAGCGCACAGGATCTGAGGACTCAACACTTTGAGAGTTGTTGAGGGTCTAGCACGAGAAGTGTGCGAAAAGTCTCTGAAGGGATCAGAGTCGACAAGCTTAGGAGGGATAGTTCCTTCGTGATTCTATGAATAAGGACCCAAGAGAAGGCTCGAACCGGAAGAAGCTTTGAAGCAAAGGATTCCTCGAAGGAGGAGGAATCGACGGCCGGTCTTGTAAGGGAAAATTCATGAAGACCCGACAACCGTTAGATCTCACGGAAGTGCACAGAGATTACAGGGAGAGCCTTTAGAAGTTTAAAGCTTAGGAGGAAGCAGTTCCATCGATCTGGGTTCATAGGGACCATCAGATCTGCATGTGCCATCGCATATCAGCATATCATGAATTGGAACACCAATTTGTTGGAACGGGAGTAGCGATATCGCAAAACTAGATACTCCGATAAACTCTGAGCCACTGATTGGGGAAGACGTGTGTCACAGGATCCCAGAAAGTCAAGATTCGGCATTTGATAATTCTCAGTGTAAGAGATTGCAACCGGTGAAATCGTGATCACAAGATTCCCGATAGCACAGAGAGCATAGGTGATGTGGCAAGGAGATAGTGCACGTGCCATCGAAGTTTGGGGTTTGGAGATTTATGGAATAAGCGAACCGCGATGTTGCATGTGTGTTGATTTCCTGATAGGGAAATACCCGAGAAGAATAGAAGCATTGACTCTTTGACCCATCGGGTTTCGGGGTTTTGGGCAGCACGAGAACCGTGCACTCAGGTTTCGCGATAACGCGAAACCCGATTTCCCGACAAAGCTACAGGGAGATTGTTGAAAGGGAGATTTCTGTGGGTACTGAGAACTCTCGTAAGGAGTTGGGAAGAGTCTTTGACTCTTTGGGCCTAAGTGAGAGAAGGTCCTAGTGGAGGCGAGACACGCGGGTGGCGTGTGCTGCACCAAGTGGTATCAGAGTGGGAATATCATTTTCTTTCAGTAGAAGAGAGGAGGAGATAACCATGCCACCAAGGAGAGAAAGGCAGTCACCAGATCCTGAAGACAGGGAGGTGAGAAGAAGAGGTAGGCCAACAGGGAATCCGGAAATGGAGCGACAGATACGAGATCTCAGGGAGAGACTCGAAGAGATGGAAACAACTCAAAGATGCGGAGTTGGTGCTGGGGATCTTAGCGATTCCGAGGTTGAAGAGGAAGTTGGAAATGAAGAAGAGGTCACAGTAGAGGATGCATCAACCGAGCAGTTGATCAAAGCCATTTCCAGGATGAGTTCCAAGACCAAAATGGATATTCCAGTCTACAAGGGAAGCCTGGATGCAGAAGAGTTGTTGGACTGGATCAGAGCTCTTGATACCTACTTAGACTATGAGGATATCGAAGAGGATAAAAAGGTTAGGCATGCTATAATGATGTTGAAGGGACATGCAACATTGTGGTGGGACGAGCTACAGGCAGATAGGCATTCCAAGGGGAAACAAAATATTAAAAGATGGGATCGGATGATCGAAAAGATGAAAGCGAAATTCATCCTGAGGAATTATCAGATCACTCTGCTCAGGTGAATGCAAAACCTGAGGTAGAAGTTGATGACGGTGAAGGAGTACACTGAAGAATTATACAAGCTCAATATCCGAGTAGATCATCGGGAGAGCGATGATGAGAAGGTAGCTAGATATCTGAATGGTTTGAGATATGACATTCAAGATGAATTGAGCATGGAAACTATTAGGATGGTTGAAGATGCTTATTATATGGCTCTGAAAGCCGAGGAGAAGCTAAGCCGTAAGAAAGGTCAGTGAGGGTGAGGTAGAAGTCAGCCTAGAGGAAAGGCAGTTGCCCAAGAGAAATATCAGAAGCCCAAGGAGGAATGGAGGAAACCTCAGGGTAAGATTGAGAGAGGTGGAACCTCATAGCAAAGACAACAATATGCTGATTTGAGGAGACAACATACAGAGCAGGGTGGTGGTTATGCTGATGGCAACACTTTTCCTCGTACCAGAGGTAGGGGAAGAGGCAGAGGAGGAATCATCACATATTATACATGTGGGAAGGATGGACATAAAGCCGTTGATTGTCCAGACAGGAAAATGGACAGAGGAGAACCTCACATCGCAGAAGCGCATAGGCAAGATGTTGAGAACGAAGATGCAGACAACAGAAGATCGCTTGGGATGCATAAAGTCCTTTTGACACCCGAGAAGGAGGTGGAGGACACATCTCAGAGAAGCATATTGTCCAGAACTGCATGCACAACCAAGAACCGAAAGTGCAAGGTCATTGTGGATAGCGGGAGCACATACAATCTCGTTTTGATCGAGATGGTAGAAAAGTTGGAGCTGGAGACGAACAACCACCCGAGTCCATATAAAGTATCTTGGTTATAGAAAGGACATTAGGTGAGTGTCACTAAATAGTGTTTAGTTGAATTTAAGATAGGTGGATATAATGATAAAATCTTGTGTGATGTTATTCCCATGGTTGTATGTCATGTATTGTTGGGTAGACCATGGGAATATGATAGAAATGTGGTTCATGATGGGAGAATGAACACATATACTTTGGAGAAGGATGGGAGAACACACAGATTGCTTCCAATAAAGGATAAAGAAGTGAAACCGGAAGTAAGTAACACCATACTTCTCATGAGTGGGAAGGAACTGCTTACAGAGATGGAGAAGAAGGAAGATCCACAATTCTTTGTGGTCAAGAAACCGAGAATTGTCCTGACTAGCACAAGAGTGGATGACTTTCCAGAGGAGATTCAGGAACTACTAGGGGAGTTCGCTGAGATCATAGAGGATGAATTACCTCATTCGTTACCACCGATGAGGAGTGTGATTCACCACATTGATCTCATACCAGGAGCGAGTTTACCGAATAAGGCAGTGTACAGGTTGACGCCTCAGGAGAATGAGGAAGTCAAGAGGCAGGTACAGGATCTGTTGGACAAAGGATTGGTCGGAGAGAGTCTGAGTCCATGTGTTGTTCCAACAGTACTAAGTCCAAAGAAGGATGGAGGCTAGAGAATGTGTACAGACTCCAGGGCGATAAACAAGATTACCATCAGGTATAGATTTCCACTGCTGAGAATGGATGATCTGATGGATTGCCTGAGTGGGGCAAATTATTTTTCGAAAATTGATCTGAAGAGTGGATACCACTAGATTCGCATGAGAGAGGGTGATGAATGGAAGACAACATTCAAGACAAACGAAGGCTTGTACGAATGGCTGGTCATGCCGTTTGGCTTGACAAATGCATCGAGCACATTTATGAGGCTGATGAATGAAGTCCTGAGGGAGTTCATTGGGAAATTTGTAGTCGTATATATGGATGATATATTGA
Organism: Picea engelmannii; assembly: GCA_009831015.1. Lineage (NCBI taxonomy): Eukaryota > Viridiplantae > Streptophyta > Pinopsida > Pinales > Pinaceae > Picea > Picea engelmannii. The sequence goes on from ML817891.1 coordinate 69,057, forward strand.
TCTACAGTAAGACAAAGGCTGAGCATTTGAAACATTTGGCCATTGTGATGAGAAGATTGCAGTAGGAGAAGCTGTTGGTCAACATGAAGAAGTGTTCATTCATGAAGACAGAGCTCATTTATTTGGGTTTTGTCATATCAGCGAATGAGTTAAAAATGGATCCTCAAAAGGTGGAAGTGATAAAAAATTGGCCATCACTGAGAAATGTTTTCGAGGTGAGGAGTTTTCATGGGTTGGCTAGTTTCTATAGAAAATTCATTAGGAATTTCAGTGGAATTAGTGCCGCGATGATGGACACAGTGAAGAAGCGGCATAAGATGTTTCACTGGACAGCAGAGGCTGAGAGGAGCTTCAATCTGTTGAAGTGAAAGATCACGGAGAAACCAATTCTGGTGTTGCCTGATTTCCAGAAGACATTTTAGGTGAAATGTGATGCCAGTGGATATGCTATAGGAGCGGTCTTGAGTCAGGAGGACAGGCCAGTTGCATATTTCAATGAGAAGTTGGATGAAGCAAAGATGAAATACTCCACGTATGATAAGGAGTTTTATGCCATCATACAGGCATTAAAGAAGTGGAGGCATTACTTGATACCCAAGGAATTTGTATTGTACAGTGATAATCATGCATTGCAGTTTGTAAGTCAACAGGATAAGTTGAATCAGAAGCATGCAAAATGGGTAGAGTATATGACGAATTTTACGTTTGTGACTAAGCACATTTCAAGGACTGCTAACAAAGTGGCCGATGCTTTGAGCAGGAAATGTTTACTATTGTAGGGGTTCCGAGTCAAGACATTGGGCTTTGAAAACCTAAGGGACATGTATGCTGGAGATGCAGACTTCGGAGAAGCTTATGAAGTAGTTGAGAACCCAGTTCTAAGAGATCGGAGCCCATGGATAGATTTCATGATCTAGAATGGATTGTTGTTCAGAGGAAATCAACTGTGCATTCCAAATTTCTCCATGAGGGAGAACCTATTGAAGGAGAAGCATAGCGGTGGACTAGTAGGGCATTTCAACCACAAAAAAACATTTGCGAAGCTGAGCGAATCGTATTGTTGGCCAGGGATGCGTGCTGATGTCAAGAGGTTTGTTTACAGATGTTGAATTTGTTAACACTCGAAGGGCCGAAAGAAGAATGAGGGTATTATCAGCCATTGCCCATACCCGAGAGGCCATGGGAGGAAATTAGCATGGATTTTGTATTAGGATTGTCGAGAACACAGAGAGGGGTTTATTCCATCTTTGTGGTGCTAGACAGGTTTTCTAAAATGGCACATTTTATTCCATGTCAGAAGACCAGCAATGCAACCCACATCGCAAACTTGTTTTTCAAAGAGGTTGTTAGACTTCATGGATTGCCGAGAAGCATAGTCTCAGACAGGGATACAAAATTCATAGGTCATTTTTGGAGGACGCTATGGAAGAAGATGGGAACTAATTTGGATTTTAGTTCAGCATATCATCCGTAGACGGATGGGCAAACAGAGGTGGTGAATAGAAGTCTGGGGGATCTATTGCGAAGATTGGTGACCGAGCACCACAACAGTTGGGACCAGATATTACCACAGGCAGAGTTTGCATACAACGATTCGGTGAATCGGAGTACAGGCAAAAGTCCATTCCAGATTTTATATGGGACACAACTGAGAGGGGTTTCTAAACTTCTGGATTTAGAGCAGACTGCAACTAGTAGCGCTAGTGCATAAGAGTTCGCTGAAGCGATGCAGGAACTTCACAGTCAGGTGAAGCAGTGACTGATGAAATCAAATCAAGAGTATAAGTGCAGAGCCGATCAACAAAAGAGACAACTTTAGTTTGAAGTTGATGATATGGTTCTGGAACACTTAAGGAAAGAGAGGTTCCCAAGGGGAACATACAACAAGCTCAAGCTGAAGAAAATCGGGCCATGCAGAGTCCTGAAGAAAATTGGGGAAAATGCGTATGAGATTGAGTTGTCGTATGGCATCGGGATGTCTCTGATATTTAATGTTTCAGATTTATACCCATACAGAGCTGGACGAGAAGAAACTGGGGAACCAGTGGTCCAGTGGCAGAAGCAATTACCAGTTGCAGAGAAGCCACAGATGGAATGCATACTGGACAAGCGAGTGGGAAAGAAGACCAGGCGGAAGCAGTATTTCAAGTACCTGGCGAAATGGAAGAGCCATCCAGTGGAGGATGCCAGCTGGGAAACTGAAGCAGTGATACAGAAGCATGGGCAGACCGTGCAGGAGCTCATGAATAGGAGCCCATGAAAGTTTTCGAGCCGAGGAGAATGATGCAGGAGCATCCACAACCCATCAAGCGAGCCAGCACATTAAGAGGAAACAATTGGACAACGCCTACAAATTTTGAAATACTTGAACGTTGTTGCACCTCTCTTTAATAAAGTAATTCATAAAGAAGTGCACTTGTATTGTAAAGGGGAACTTGAGCCTTTAAGCTCTCGTCCTTAGTAGATAGGAAGGCGTTTAATAGATTTAATGTTGTTAGATAAGAATTTAATTGTAGATTTGATAGTTTTAGTTTTCGAGAGGAAAAACAGATATAGACACCCTCCTTTTGTACATTGTAACATATCGAGCTCATTCAAAATTCATTCATTCAGGAGCATAAGATAGAGCAAGAAGAGAATTTGGGGAGAACAACCATGTACAAACGTTTTTGAATTAATAGAAGAGAGTCTTTGATTCAATCTCATGTCTGGTGTTGTTTCTCTGTGGGTATGTTGTTTATGAGCTCTTGAATGTATGTTTTCCTTGTATGTATTTTCTTTGAATATGCTATGCATGTGATTTCAGAGGTTTAATTGAAATCTGTGAGGGAGAAGAGAATGAGTTGCAATTGTTTCTCTGTCTGATCCAGGAGATTCCTACATAGAGTGCAGTCGAATTCATCCGCATAGAGTGCGTTGATGAGGCTAGATAGTTAAACTCTTATTCTCATTTTCCCAGAAGTTGATTTGGGTTGGTGGAGCCATGTAGGAGAAGTTCAGGCTTAATTTGAAGTCTCAGTAGCTAGTCTGAGCATAGGAAGGCAGGGATTACTGTGGCTGCAAGTGCACAGGATCTGAGGACTCAACACTTTGAGAGTTGTTGAGGGTCTAGCACGAGAAGTGTGCGAAAAGTATCTGAAGGGATCAGAGTCGACAAGCTCAGGAGGGATAGTTCCTTCATGATTCCGTGAAGAAGGACCCAGGAGAAGGTTCGAACCGGAAGAAGCTTTGAAGCGAAGGATTCCTCGAAGGAGGAGGAACCGACGGCCGGTCTTGCAGGTGAAAATCCGCGAAGACCCGACGACCGTTAGATCTCACGGAAGTGCACGGAGATTACAGGGCGAGCCTTTAGAAGTTCGAAGCTCAGGAGGAAGCAGTGTTGTCGATCTAGGTTCATAGGGACCATAAAATCTGCACGTGCCATCGCATATCGGCATATTGCAAGTTGGAACACCGAGCTGCTAGAACAAGAGTAGCGATATTGCGAAAAGAGATACTCCGATAAACTCTGAGCCACCGATTGGGGAAGATGCATGTCACAGGATCTTGGAAAGTTTGGATTCGGCATTTGGGAATTCTCAGTGTAAGAGATTGCAACCGGTGAAATTGTGATCATGCAATTCTCGATAGCACGGAGAGCAGAGGTGACGTGGCAAGGAGATAGTGCACGTGCCATCGGAGTTCGGGGTTCGGAGATTTGTGGAATAAGCGAACCGCGACGTTACATGTGTGCCGATTTCCTGATAGGGAAATCCCCGACAGGAATGGAAGCATTGACTCTTTGACCCATTGGGTTTCGGGGTTTTGGGCAGCATGAGAACTGTGCACTCAGGTTTCGCAATAACGCAAAACTCGATTTCCCGACAAAGCTACGGGGAGATTGCCGAAAGGGAGATTTTTGTGGGCACTGAGAACTCTCGTAAGGATTTGGGAAGAGTCTTTGACTCTTCGGGCCTGAGTGAGAGAAGGTCCTGGTGGAGGCGGGACATGCGGGTGGCGTGTGCTACACCAAATATCAACAAGTAGAGTACCAATCCAATATGATCGAAGTGGAAGGTAAGATAATTAATCAATCTGTTTGTATTTTAATTGATTTAGGAGCTAGGAAAGTTAAGTTTGGTTAAGCTAGCCACTCGAACCAAAAGTAGGATCAATGAGGTTGTCATAATTTTCCGAATAAATATTAATGGAGTAAATATAGTTTTTGATATAAATATCCTCCCATTAGGATATCATACCATGAGCAAGAGGAAGCACCAGATGAAGATGATCCATGCAATATTTAGAGAGAAGAAGTGAAAGGTGAGAGGGAAGTGGAAGGTCCACCTATAGAATAATAAGTCATTTCCGCATCAATCAAAATAAAGAAAGTCAACATTGGATATTACTGGGATGAACAAACGGGAGAAAGTATAACAGAGTTACTATGCAAGTACAATGACTTGTTTCCCACAACATTTATAGAAATTAAGGGTATAGAAGGAGAGCTAAGAGAGATGAAGATACCACTTAGACCTTAAGCGAGACTGATCAGAAAATGACCATACAGACTGAACCCAATATTTAAGAAGAAATTCAAAGTTGAGATCGACAGGATGCTCGAAGCGAGAATCATAGAACCGATCAAAGAATCAGAATGGATAAGCCCAATGGTAGTTCAGGACAATAAAAAAGGAGGAATATAGATGTGCGTCGACTTGAGGAAGTTGAACGATGCATGATTACATGACCCATTCCCTACACCTTTCACGGATGAGGTGTTAGAGAACATAGGAGGACATGAAGCCTACTCATTTACTGATGGATTCTCAGGCTACCACCAGATCAAGATATCACAGGAAGACAGATACAAGACCATGCTTGCGACAGAATGGGGATCCTACCAGTACACAGTCATGTCATTTGGACTAAAGAATGCACCAACAATATTTTCCAAAGTAATCATTGTCGTGTTTAAAGAATTTATCCACCAGTTTCTAGAAGTATACTTGGATGATTGGATAGTCTATAGTTTTTTGAAAGAACATGTATAAGTCTTACACCCGATGTTAGAAAGATGCATATAGTTCTAGATATCACTTAACATTAATAAATGCATATTCAAAACACCATTTGGGATACTATTAGGCCATATAGTATGCAAACAAGGTTTACTAGTATATCCTGCAAATATCATAGTAATTGTTAACCTAGCACCACCAAAAACAGTCTGTTAGCTAAGAGTGACATTGGGTCACACAGGATACTACAGTAATTTTATCAAAGGGTATGCGTAGATTACTGCACCAATGGAAAATTTGTTAATAAATGAGACTAAGTTTCAGTGGAACTGTGTTGGCAGCCAATTCACATTTTCCACTGACTAATAAGCTACCTACACCAATGTTTTGCAAACATCAATTTTTCGTCACAATTCTCAAATAAACGACACTTTTATTTTTGCGACATTTGCACATTTACCTTCATTTTTGTTTTCACAACTGTAAGCGTGAAAACTTGGTCTTTCGTAGTCGCATTAAAATCATTATTTGAACTGTCGTTATCCTCCTTGTTGATATGCCTATTGCGCTTACATTTTACTTATCATTATATAGTTGGCAAGACCTTTTCGATATGTACTCATTGGACATTCTTTGACTGATTATGTAATTTCGTTTCATTAAGTTTTTGATTCATTGGCAATTGGATTTATATGTTCTTTGATTTGATCTACTTGACCATTGGTTTCATAAAGATATGTAAGTGTTATGGTTAAACCCTTGGTGTAAATTGTTATATACACCGCATGTCGCATGGTTAAACACTTGGTATTGATTTCAATTTGTATGTTTGATTTCAAAACTATGGTATAACCATTGCTTGCGCAAATGATTAATACACTTACCATTGATTTCATTGGTCGGGAAAGTGACATAATTGTTGAACTATACTATAGTGGGTTGAACAACTATAAGCGCTGGTGGTTGTACCATTAACAATGACTATTTTGCATGGCAGAAATAGCTCCACCACCTTCGCACGATGTCATTAATGCCTATCCCTTATTCCTGTTTCACCTCTGTTATCTCGGGTAACCCTTCACGCACTCTGCTCCTGTGTATGCTATGATTCAAACCATGGTTCATTCACCATGTGCTCGGCTCCATGGCACCGGTGGTGTGAATCGAGCCGAATGGTAGCCAAGCCTTGCTACTGTTCGACAATGCCCAGAAAGACTTAGAGGATAGCGGTTGGCTCACCTTCGTGCAGAGGTTTGAGGATTTTAATTTATTTGTTGCATAGTAGTTCACCCTGAATTTTGATGGCTGTAGAGCCAAGGTGGGTGACATTTAGTTGGAAATCAGTGAAGAGTTCATTAGCTCTACCAACGGGTTAGAAGCCATGGGCCAGCGTTGGTTTAAAAATTCAAAAGTGGAAGAGGTGCCATGGCCACTACTATTCGTCTCGCAAAAGGTCACATCTTGTGACAGAGGTATGCCCATTTCCATGCTTAAACCATGATGGCATGACCTTTTGATGGTGGTTAAACAATTTGTGACCTATGAGGGTCGATATGGACTCGTTTTTCTCTACCACCTGCGTTTGTTAATGAGTTTTATAGGGTATCCATTGAATATGCCTTTCTACTTCTAGCGTAGCCTTTATAAAATGTCAAAAAGGTTTAAAAGAGAAAAGGCCAATAGTAGCCTGTTCCACCATGGTCTAATCAGGCTCATCGTTGTTCATCACTTAATTCTCCACGGTGATAGATGGCGAGCTTTTATCTCTCAAAATGGTTTTGATGATACAGACCCTGTCCAGATTGACAAGCCTGTGATTAATGAAGCTAAGGTCGGGCGACCCGTGCCCTTCCATGCCCTACTACCTTCTCTTAAACCCTCGGCTGAACCTGATGTTGACTTACCCGATGCTATAACTGAGAAGGTTGAGGCTATAAAAAAGCCTGTGAGCAAAAAGGTTAGAGGTAACCCTACTGTTGATGGAAAAGGAAAAAAGAATGCTCAGCTTATCTGAGGAATGGCTAGGAATAAGCCTAAACCTAGTGTTGAGCAGAATCCCATAGTCCTTAGTGAGGATTTAGACTCTGACATGGAATGATTCCTAGCTAGTGAGTACCCTTAATCACAGGGTATGTGCTCCGAGCCACCTTATGATTTCGTTTCTAATCTGCCCCCTTGCCTAAAGAATAATCCTAGCTACCCTGGGATCAAACTACCTAACGAAACCTTCGATAGTTTAACCAAACCCTCACCTGCTTTTTCGAAGCTTGGACATTTTTCATGTGACCAATGTGATGTGTGGTTGGAACGATACTATATAGACATTCCTGTACTTCAATCGAAAATCAAATTGCTAGAAAACCAAGTTTCAGTGTTGACCAGCCAAAGGGACAAGCTTCGAGCTATTGATAGGAAGAAGAGAACCATTGGTTCCATTGTATTTAGAAATGTTGAATCGTCTACAACTGTTGTCAACTCCAAAATGTCATGATCAAGTCGTCTGCTCGTCATACAGGTATGAATTTCGATATCATTTTCGTTTTGTGAATTGCTAGGATTAATATAATGATGTGAGTTTGGTTTTCAAATAGCTCTGTCTATCATTCAAAATGGCTCTGTCGTAATGTTGTTCATCCTGCACATTATTTTCGCTTTGCTAAAAATAAATGAAGTTTTGATTTGGATACACGATTTTCTCATGCCCAGTTTAGTCATTGATAGGTTTCTATCGAATTTGATTTGTTTGTCTGTTGAGTTAACAAAATCGATGGTTTTCTTTCGATTAGATTTTTTTGTATCTAATATGAATAGGAGGTTGTCATTCTAAATTTAGAGTATGATCATGTTTTGATTTGATTTCGTTATGGTTAGTTTGTATGTTGTGATTGCTGAATGATTTCGTGAGTTTGAATTGATATAATCTTATGAATTGGGAATACAACTCTGATTGAATCTGATTTGGAAAGAACAACTTTGTTTTTCATGAAAACAATGTTCTCGTTTAAGCCTGTGCAAATGATATCTACACCCTAATCATGGAATGACTTTGGTTCACAATGACTATGTTAAATTTCAACTGTTTGATTCGTTCTTATCTTGATTGGATTGTTGTGTATCTTCAGTTAGTATGATTGATTTTATGAGTTGTATTCATATCAAAAATGGACTTGATTTCATCTCTGTTAATTTTAATTTTCAAAAGAGTTTGTTAACTCATATCGACTTATGTTATTTTTGTCAAATTCGTATGAGGAAATTCGGGTAATAGTCATTTCAAAATGAATTCAAGAAATCATTTCATGAATGATTTTGTCTGCCCCAATTTGCAATAACAAATGATCAGACAACTCTTACGAACCCTGTTATCAATTGATTAATCCTGTTATGATTTCATTTGAGTTGATTTATGCGCCTGTTTTGATTTAATTCGCTCATGGCATGGATCGTTTGTTATGTTAATACATTTATGTCGATTTGAAAATGATCTTGTTTGGATTCGATCGTGTTTCCTGTTGATGAGGCAACATAACAATTGCCTATGATTTGTTTTAATTGTATCGATTTCAATTTGATATGAAATGATTTCATTACTATTCATTACGATTCTGTTCACCTAACTTTGTGGCAACAAACGAAACATAGTATATGCATCTCTGTAGTCATTTGATTTTAGTTTAGTTTTGATCTCGAATTAGTATAACAATCTCGATTTGAATGATTCGTTTGTCTTTCAAATAGCTATTAGATACTTGTTATTAGTTGAATTTAATTCTTTAAAAGATTTCAATTGATTTTAATGTTGATTTTGTGTCTGATTTAGACCAGCTACAGAATCGCAAGATTCTGTAGCTAGTCTATAGAATTAGATTTTTTATCATTTTATTAATAAAATATCCTCCTAACTTGTTCATTTTTTACCCTTTTCAAGTACATCTGAATTTCATTGGACATGTTGGACAGTCTAGGAGATATTTGTGTGTTTTAGTTTTATTTTAGGTTCCTAGTTTAGTCATACTTGGGATGTCTTCCCATATTTTATGTAAACAGTTTTGATAACTTCCACAGAGATGTTTTACCCTGTGGAAGGTCTTTAAATACTTATTATTTTTTGTAATAAGGAGCATCCTCACTTGTGGGAGAACCAGGCTATGGATTTCTAATACAAACTGAGACGAGAGTTGATGTTATTTCTACATCTTTCGCTTTCGTAATATCAATCTTTTGTTTCAAGTTTATCCATGTCATTTGCAGTTGATTATAGACTACTTTAGCTATCATAATCTATTGCAGAATTATATGATTTAATTAATGTGTTATCCATATCTGATTTCTTTCATTATTTAAAAAATACAACAATTACCTTATTTCAGTTAATGAATCACAGATTTCTCTTCTTCGTTAATTGAATCATTTCATGTAGATATTTGCATACGGGTTTATCTAACTGTGAAGATTTATAAATCATAAAATTGTTGTAATTTTTATGTCTTGTTTGTCCTGTAATTATATTGGAAGAGTACTACAACTTTCTGTTTACAAGGAGCACCTGGATAATTCGGTGCAGGTTTCCTCCCTCCGATCAGCTAAGACAATCATCATACATAGGACAAACCTGGAGCGTTTCTCTAGGTCAGTTTGTTATTTAATTTGTTAGAATGATATTAGTAGTTTAGTTAGATATATGTTTAGTTAGATTTGTAGTTAGAATTAGTATATTAGTTGTTTATTTTAGTTATTTTTTGTTTTATTTTTGTTCATAAAATTACAAAATCAACAAAAAATATCTTTCTCTGTCTTAGGGCAGAATATAAATGAGTTTTTCATGTTTTATTCAAATCTGTAATTTGTAGATATTGTACATTTTGTGAATAAGTTATATTTCTGTTAGTAGTTAGATGTTTAATTAGTTAGAGTTAGTATAGTATTAGTTAGTAGATTGTATATATAGAATAGTTAGTTTAGCTTATTAGTTTGTTTTTTTCTTTTTTTTTTTAGTTAGATTAGTTTAGTTTTTTTTAATAGTTTTTTTTAGTTAGATTAGTTAGTTTAAAGTAGATTTTCTTTTTTGCTTCTTTTAGGACTTAGATCGGCTAACGGAGCCGCTAAACCCATCAGGGTGGTTCATCCCAAATGGATTGGGTTATTAGACAAACCCGGACCAGTTCCACTCTCCCAGTTGACGGACGGTCAATTTCGCCCGTCAACAAATGGTGCTAGAAGGAGGGCCTGAACTTAAATAATGGCACGAGGGGGTCGCAAGACTCCACCACCACCTAATCGCTCACCTATAGTGACTAGAAGCCATTCAAATGATAATATTCCCCTTCAAAAAGAAACTACTTCAACCGATGATCCACAGATCACAGTTGAGACAACAACCCCTAATCCTGCAGGTGGTGACATACAAGAGATTGTCCGTCAATCTCTTATTAAAACTCATAGTGCCTTAGCCCGTTTGAGGCAACCTAATCGACCGTGGGGCCAACCTTTGGACTTCTCTGATATCAGAGAACAGTTAGGAGGCACTAATCTCAATGTGAATCCTACAGATCCAAACCTAAATTCTGCTACAGGAGGATCTGGGATACCCTCTTCACCACCTCCATCATCTCCTTCCTCTTCTAGAGGAGATTCCTCTGATGAAGGTGATTCCCCTTCTTAGCCTTCTAGACCCACTACACCAATGGAAAATCAAAACAACCCTGCTAGACCCTGGCTTGATCAAGATGTCGTAGTTGTACCTAGAGCTCAACATCCTTTACCTAAACACCTAGATAAATGGCTTCCCAAGTTTGATCCTGACTCAAAACAGATCGTTGAAGATCACATTAAAAAGTTTATGTTAACCATAAGACTCTGCAATGTCGAACATGAAGATGTTGTCTGTAGGTTGTTCCCCTATACTTTCGAGGGCAATGCATCCACAAGGTACTTTGCCCAACAACCCCATACCATCGTGTCTTGGGAAAAGTTTGAGTCATTCTTTTTGGAAACGTTCAGAGACGGTAAACCTCCAGAAGTCCTAGTCATGGACCTTTCTAGCTTAAGAATGAACCCAAAAGAAAAATTTAAAGACTTTAATAAAAGATTCTTAACACTTAAAAATAGAATCCCTGTAGATTCCATGCCTGCCAAAAATCTTATAATATCATACTACACTAAAGCTTTGCATCAAAGTATAGCTATTTGGGTTAAACGATCTAAGAAAGCCACATTGTTAGAAGCCTTCGAGGAGGCCAGCTAGATTGAAAAAGACATTCTTAGTCTTAAAGACTCCACTAGCAACGAAAATGAGACTAGTTCTTCTTCCAAAAAGAAGATCGAAATCCTCCCCAGACCCACTCAAAGTAAAACACAACCTGAAAGCTCTGATTTAAAAAACTTAACTAAAGTTGTTCAAAAACTGTCAAATCAAGTTATAGACTTAAAAAGGATGACTGAAGAAGCTTCCTCGAGCAAAGGGCCTTACAAACCCCCGTTCCGGAAGCCTTTTCCCACCAATCGACCTAATCTAACTACCGAAGGCCTAAATCTAGAAAGTCTGCAATGCGCCCTTCAAACAATTCTAGAAGCCCAAGATAACTTGATGCCTCCTGATATTCCTGAGGAGGTAGTTGAACAAGAGATAGTTCAAGAAGAAGAGTCTTCTCCAAACATTTTTGGACACTTCTCGGATAGCATATTTCAAGCTAACTTCGAGACACTACATCCCTATAATACCAGGAGTAAGACAACAAACAAACCTTCTACCGAAAACACTACAACTTCGCCTCCAAAGAAATCTAAACCAAATCAGACTAAATAGAGTAATGTGAACCCCAACCTAGATTATGATGTAGTTGAAGATCTTAAAAAGTTGAGAGCTAACATTTATGTTTATGAGTTATTGAAGTTTCCATTTCTGCTACAAAAAATGTTACAAAATATCTCGGAGAATGGAAAAAATGGTAGTTCTAATGGCAACAAGGTTGTGCAGAACAAGTTCCCCAGAAGACTTCCACTAAAAACAATCTTTATCCTCAAGATAAAGGGAGCCTTCATGTGAGTAATGTAAATAATGTAGATAAAGTAGCTTTAGAAACTGCGAGTAAAAAGCCACAAGCTACCACCCTTAGTACTCGCAAAAATGTACCTCCATTTTTGTTAACCTTTGAAATCTTTAATAGAAACATGCACAATTGTATGGTAGACTCAAGAGTTTCATCCAATGCGATGCCTTGGTCTGTTTTCCAAAAGATTAACTCTGAAGTTGAACCCTCTACTTTAAAAATTATACAACTTGATCGGACCAATGTTAAAGTTATAGGCGAACTAAAGAATGTGCTTATTAGATTATCGTCTAACCCCAAGGTTCATCAAGTTATTGATATAATTATTGTGGATATTCCAGAAGTGTATGGTTTGTTTTTAAGTAGGGACTGGTTGGAGCATATGCATGGTTATTTTGCGACAGATTGGTCCCATCTATGGCTTCCAGATAACAGTAAGCCTAACAAGATCAAGGTAAATCGTGAATGCTATTGTTATCACTGAAATTTCGTCCACACATGGTTACAAGAAATCAACATCGTTAAACAGTAATGAAGTCATTCATGGCCCTGAATTAATCCCACAACATTCAAGAAAAGGGCAAAAAATTATACAAAGTAGTGAAAAATTGAAGAGGGCTTTGCAGGCATTGGGTGCGCGCGCACATGCACGGAACGGGAACGTAGAAAGCACGCATATGTGCACGATACGCGGATGTTAGCGCAAAAATTTGTGCACCTGCTAAACGACGCATTTATGAATGTGGTCCGCCTCCCAACCACTTATGGTTCAACTCCCAAGATGATTTGACCTCCAAATCCAGGCGAGATCCGAATGGTAGGCTGGTCAAAGACCTAATAATGCCCTAAACGGCCTCTTTTCACACTACAAAGAAGTTACACAATAACCCAATGCAATGCTATAAAAAGCCATGAATGCACCTCATTTTCTCAAGGAATTCAAAGTAATGTTATGCTACCTATATTGTTTTAAGGAATCCATCCTTGACAAGAACACATTGGCACCATTTCATTGAGCAATCCATCTCACCATTGAGTGGATTTGCAAAGATTTCTTTCATCACCATTTTCGTTTTCTTTGTTGTAAGAAGAGCTACTAGTGAGGGTCCAAGAGCCTTCCCTTGGAGGAATAAGGGACTCATAGTCCCCTTTCTTCTTGGTTCTTTGTTTTCATCAATAGATCAAACCTCAAACATTGGTGACATGGGTCTTTTTGTTCTTGTTATTTCTATGTCCCTATGCTTATGATTTTAGTTTTTATTAGATTAATTCTTAGTTATAGTTTTGTTTTTCTTTCTCTAACTCTTTTCTCTACAACTGTCCTGCTCAGCAGACCCAACTGAGCTTGAAAGCACCTCTTAATTGCTCTCCAAGGTGACGAAAGAGGTGCAACATATTGGCGACTCCACTGGGGAAAGGTATCAAATTCCTACCTCATTTCGGTTTATTTTGCTCTTCTTTTAGTTTGTTTAACTTGCAGGTACACTAACCGGCCTAAGCCGACCTGCCAACCATCCAATTCAAAGGAGAATTGAGAGAAATTGATCTAAATTTTTCTTTCTCGGTCGCTTGTCACCAGTGCATGGGTATTCTACCCCACAGATGCGCATCATGCATGCATGCGCTTAAGTGACATCTTTTCTTTGCACGCATGCACTTTCAGACTCATCTCTGATCGTGTGCCTGTGCTCTATACGCCTCTGTCTTCACTAGGGGCCACGCATCTGAGAAAAATTTCACATTGTAAGTTGTTGGGATGTGGGGAAGGCCATTTTCCTTCTTAAAAATGATGTCAAGCATGTTCTAAAAACTGCACCACACTTAGTCCCCTCATCATATAAAGGGGTTAGTCAAACACACATAGGAACTTAGTGTTCGACAACACAGGTATTCCAACGGAGGACGAACACCTTCAGTAACCACTCACATAGCCAGATCAAAGATCAACACACCAATGTTTTCACGTGGTAAAACCCCTATGGGGAAACATCCACGGTCCCAACCAACGCGACCACTTGGAGCAGTTTATTAATGCAAAGAAAAGGATTACAGAGAGATTTTACCAGAGATTTTCTCACAATCGATCATCGACAAATGACCCTCCATGCTCTTTAAATAGAGATCATGGACCAATCGGGTGTTAAGCCAGATATCAATGGCCGTTAAGATCGAGGAGAGTATGAACTGTCGAATCACTTTATGTCGGGAACATATCGTGACTGTCGGATTTCCTAACTACAAATGCATACTAATGCATACTAAAGAAACACACTTTTACCTAACGACATATTAGACCAAGTAGATCTTAAATAACTCCTAAGTGTCTAAATATCCTAACATCCCCTCTTAAGAAATGTAATGACCCTTTTCTTATTACTATAAATAATTTCATAAATAATCTGAAACACTAGCTAAATTATAATTAATTATGATATAACCTTAAATTGATTACAAGTTATTAATTAATTATTTTGGATTATACTTAAGCTGAAAT
>ML817891.1:94181-136567 GCA_009831015.1 Picea engelmannii
TCTTCCAAAACCTGTGCCATTTGGCCAAGACAAACCTGGGATGTCTCACTCAGCAGATGGACTAATAGGTGCCACCACACACCATGGTCCACAACCCCAACCACCACCGATGTATGGAACACCTCAATACCCACCAACATATGCGGGCACTCCTTATTACCCCCCACCTCCTTATCAACATCCATACCATGTTGCTATACCTCCACCCATCAGTGGACCACCGCCGGCACCTCCCATACATCCACCTACTCCCACAAACAATGGTACTCCCTCAACATCAACTTATAGCACTAGTGAAAGCACTATGCCTTCATATTTACCTTATGGATCAGTACCACCACAAAATCCATACTTCCCATTTCCTGGTCCTCCACAACCCATGGCTCCCCCACATCCTCATGCGGGGGTAAATTTTGTTCAACCTTCTGCTACTCAACAATACCAAAGTTTTGAACAGTTGAATACAGCCAACCCAACTCATCCATCGAACAATGCCAGGAAGAAAGGACAGAACAGGAATAACAACAACCCAGGTCAAGGCGGGAATCAACCCCCATAGCACCAACCCACTGGGGGCAACTAGAACCAAGGGAACCAAAACCCCCAAGGGGGAAATAATAAACACCAAGGGTGAAATAATGTTAAAACCATATTCCCTTGTTCCCTTTGTGGTGAGTTCAGTCATTACACTCACCATTTCCCCCAGATCGTTGATTTCAAATGGTTGAAAGACTCTGGTCGTCTTCCCCATTCTCCTGCACAACCTGCCCCTCAGCAGGCACCACAAAAATACGTGCAACAACCACCTCCTGCCGTGCTACAAAATCCTATTCCACATCAAGGTATGATAAACACCTAACATGACACACAACATCCCCCACCTCAAGGGGGACAATACCTCAATCCTAACAACCCAGCAGAGCGTACAATTCTCCTGACCAGTGAGGAAGAAATCCTTCTGCAAATGCGTAGTCGTCGGTATCATTCACCCACTAAGTCTCCTTCCATCTCTCCAGAGACAAACCCTACACCAACGGGACCCCTGTTGGTGATCCCCCGCCCTTCCGCTGAACCACCACTATGCATCCCTCGCATCCCCTTGCGCAAGAATGTCCACAACCCACAGGCTAGGGAAGCTCATAACTATAGCTTGGTAGACGACTTAGCGCAATCCCCAGCTAGCATGTCAGTCTTGGAAGTCCTCCAGACTTGTCCTACATAGCGGAAATCACTACTTTCCGCCTTGGGGGTAGTCGACCTGGTAGATACTTGCCTCATCACGTTTGATCTTGATAGCGGAGAACCTCGTCTTCCCACCTTAATCGCTTTTCAAATACCAGTGAAAATACGGAACATCACAGTTCATCGATGTATCATCAATGAAGGTGCATCTACATGCATTATGTCCAAAACAGTATGGCAGAAACTTGGTTCCCCAGAACTCATACCCTCTGCCATCACATTATGAGCTTATGAAGGACGACCATTCTCTCCTGAAGGGATCTTCCAAAAAATCCCCGTTGAACTCGGGGGCAAGACTATTCTCATCGACATCGAAGTTATCGATGCCCCGCTCGATTATAATATCCTGTTCGGTCATAGCTACATGTACGCTATGAAGGCAGTGGAATCTTCCATCTTTCAGACAATGATGTTCCCCCACAATGGGAAGATCGTGACCATTGACCAAGTCTCACATTATGAGCCTAACCCATCTGCCAACCTCGATAACATTCTTCCTGTCATCCACAAAAACCAAGATGCATATCCACTCGTCGAGATGGGTCCTGGGATTTTTAAAGATCCATCCTTGTTAGGGATGTACCATGGAGCACCACCACTCCTTCATCCTAGTAATCAAGTACGAGTCATCTCATCTAACGAAACTCACACAGAGGATGCTCGTCCTCCTCAGGAGGCTTCAGTCATTCCTGACATCCCCATAGTCCCAGAACCACTCCCACCGGAACCTCCTGTGCACTCGTCGACCTCAACAGTCCACGAATCCACATCCCCTCAGGGGCATAGTCCTATTTGGGAGATAGTCCCCCAACCCCTCACTCAAATTCCCTTCTTTTACCCTCCACCAGGTATAGAATCTTTTCAGGTAGCCGCAATGCTCACACTACCTAATATGGTGTTAGCAATCTCAGTGTGGTATTTGCACCCACCTGAGATGGTCCCTCGACCATCCCTCCCCCCACAGGAAGGAATCCCCATGACAATTCTCGTCCTTACCCCCACCACCCCCCCACTCACTAACCTCCCTTCTACAGTTGGGGGCAGGAGAAAGAAGAAAGAGCCCACCGCTCCACTTCCTCCACGCATCCCATCACCTTGCGCACTATGTGAGAAAGAGGGCCACCAAACCAACAATTGCCCATCACTACCTGAATTACGGAATTTGATCCCCCTCAATCAAACTCCCACAACACCCGCCACTACTGCTAGTCCCACCACGACCACCCACCCCTCCAGTAGTAAAGGGTTGAGGACCAAATATGCTTGTTCTATATGTTCAGAGTATGGCCATTATACCCATCATTTCCCAGCACTGCCACACTTTTGGTAGACATTAGCCTCCGTACGCCAGAACTTCCAGAACAACCCCAGTCTTGCTACGTCCTCTTCAACAAATATCACTGACATTCGTTATGTCACCACTTCAGTCAATGAACATATGAGACACCCTTGCTCTCTTTGTTATTCATTATATCATTTTACATACCAGTGTCCTATGATCCTTGAACACAGGCAACGTCAATTGACCCTACTTCACCGACCCACAAAGGCGATAATTGACATTACATTGTCACTGGAGGATCTTCGTGTCATTTCTCCCAAGCCCGAGGCACTCCCAATGCCTCCATGGTTCTTAGATGAAGTCTCTAAGGATTTACCCCACAACCCCCCCAACTCTCCTTCTCATTACCCTATGGACACTCTCCACCTGACCACCATGGGTACCCCTCAGTACTTCAATATATGGTTTATGTCGAGTGAACCCTCCCCATCTCCTAGCATTGTTCTCCCTGCTTCTTCATCAGGGGGCAACCACACTATCAACGAGATCACTCCTCATGACCCCTTGTATTCCCACTATTTCCAATGCAATAAGGAAATACTCGAAGAGCTAATCTGCCCACACTCTCCCTGGGATGTGCTACATCACCGCGCACTCTTCTCTCCACAGGAAGCCCCCATGCCTTCTAACCAAAACCCCATTTACACAATCGAAACCAAGGATTGTATCCCATCAGGGCCTATCGATTGGTTCAATAATCCCATTCCTACTCCTGATGTGTTTGAGGAAGGAAACATGGCCAAAATTTCACCCACCATCAAAATCGACATTTACATTAAACATGGCATCATCGAAGAAATCACCATTGGAGCTGCTTGCACTCCTCAGGAAATCGCCGCATATAAATCCCTCTTCCAGGAATATAGGGATATTTTCGCCTGGTCATACATGGAAATTCCTGGCCTCGATCCCTCTATTGTCAAACATCACATCAATACCTGGCCTGACATCACACTAGTTCGCAAAAATAGCGACTGCTACACCCATCCAAAGTCGCGGCTATCAAAGCCGAAATTGACAAATTACGCACTGCCAGGTTTATTTACCCCATCGCTTATACCTCATGGGTTTCCAACCCTGTACCCGTCGACAAAAAATAGGGCACTAACTGCATTTGCATAGAATTTCACAATCTCAATAACGCATGTCCAAAAGACAACTTTCCAATGCCTTTCATCGATCAAATTATCGATAACTGTGCTAGCCACAAGGCTCTCTCCTTTATGGACAGATTCTCTGGCGATAACCAAATTCAAATCCACCCAGCCGATCAGTATAAAACCGCATTCACTACCCCGTGGGGTACCTTTTCATATCATGTCATGCCTTTCGTCTTAAAAATACCAGCGCAACTTTCCAGCGGGCGATGACATACATCTTCCATGATCTGGCTAAAATCATCCTCACCTACTTGGACGACCTCACAGCGCGATCCAAGAAATGCACCCAGCATCTCGATGATTTATGAATCATCTTTCAACGGTGTCATCAGTACACCATCCAGTTGAATCCTCTCAAGTGTGTGTTCTATGTCACCGCCGGGCGCCTCCTCGGTTTTATTGTTTCCCAAAGTGGTATTACTGTGGACCCCCTCAATGTCCAAGCTATCACTGAAATTCCACCTCCCTAGAATTTACGACAACTTCAGAGTCTTCAGGGAAAAACTAACTTTCTTAGATTCTTTGTCCCAGATTACACCATACACGCACATGGCTTCCTTCACTTACTACGTCACGACATCCCATTTCACTAGGATGACCAAACCCAACAGTCATTTGACAAACTTAAAGCAACGCTTCCAAATGCACCTTTAATTAGTGCACCTGACTATAATCACGACTATATCCTCTATGTATCAGCATCAGCTGTATCAGTAGTCGACATCCTCATCTAGCTCGTAGATGACAATCATGAACATGTCATTTATTACATTATTAAAAACATCTCAAGGCCACCCTTGAAGTATAAACATGAAGAGAAACTTGCTCTTGCAGTTGTCCTCGTAGTCTAGAAACTACGCCATTACATTCTGCTTTGCACCACAAAGGTAGTCACAGATTCCAACCCTATGTAGTACTTTCTCAGCCATCGGCAAGTTAACGGAAAATTCGCTCGATGGATCGTTATCCTTCAGGAGTATGACCTTGAGTTCTCAACACCTAAGAGCAAGAAGGCCCTCGTTCTCGTCGAACTTTTCATGACCCTTCCCTCGGACACCACCATCACCCCCGTCAACACTGACTTTCCAGACGAACATCTCTTTTACATTACTTCAGATGATCCTTGGTATGGTGACCTCCTCATCTACCTCCGAACTCAAAAGTTCCGTAACCACCTTTCACGAGATGATCGTTGACGTATTCGCCATCAAGCCCCCCACTACATCCTCATCGGAGACATCCTATACCAGAGGGGCATCGACAACATTCTTCATCGGTGTTTGACTATTGACGAGGCCAATAGAGTCTTAAACGATTGCCACAGTGGCACATGTGGGGGCCATCTTTCGGGTATATCCACTGCTCAAAAGATTATCCGAGCCGGTTACTTTTGGCCTACCTTGTTTCATGATTGCATTCATGTCGTGAAACGATGTGAGCAATGTCAACTTTACGCCAACAAAGCCTGGGCTCCCCTCGCTCTTCTCCACCCTTTCATTATAGCTGAACCTTTTTGCAAATGGGGCATCGACTTTATGACTTGTAATCCACCCTCCAGCAATGGTCACAAATACATCGTTTTCATCGTTGACTACTTCACCAAATTGGCCAAAGCTACGCCCACTTTCAACAATACCACTGACACTGCAGTGCATTTTTTCTTTAACCACGTCATATCCCGCTTTGGAGTACCCCTCCAACTCATTTTCGACCATGGGAAACACTTTGAGAATGAGATCTTCGTCGAACTCTCATCTCAGTTAGGCTTCTCTCACGAGTTTGCCTCACCATATTACCCTCAGTCAAATGGACAGGTCGAGGCAGTTAACAAAGTCCTCAAGACCATGTTACAGCACATGGTTTAATAAACATAAAACCAATTGGCATCATATGTTATTTTCTGCGCTACGAGCTTACCGAACGGCTGTGAAAACCGCTACTGGTTTCACACCATTTCATTTAGTCCATGGGGTCGAGGCAACTCTTCCCATTGAGTGCGAAATTCCCACCTTACGCACTGCAATTGAACTATTACCTAACACTGGTCCAGTGGAGCAACGCTTACTGAACTTGGAGTCTCTGGATGAAGATCGTTGATCTTCCTTACAGAACAACGAGGCAGCTAAAAAATGATCCAAGGATACCTTTGATCGCCATTTCAACCTTCGATCATTCCACGAAGGTGACCTCATCCTGACTTACGATATCGCTCATGATACCTTCGGCCATGGAAAATTTGAATCACTCTGTCATGGTCCATACATCATTCAACATTCCCTCACCAAAGGCGCATATATCCTGGCCTCTCCCGAAGGCCTCTCTCTCAAAGAACCCATCAACAGGTTGTATCTCAAGAAATTTTATGCTTAAAAGTAGTCATTCTACTTTAGGTTATGTCTTTTCTAGCATTTTTAATCTTTTTTCTCCTTCCCTCACGTCTAAAATATCCTTTGTGCTATTGACAGATGCTTCCTCCACTAGCCTACCACATCGGTTACACCGACGACGCCAGTCGTTGGACACAAAATCTCGCTTCGGATGCTTGGGCTCTCTACACCCCCTCACATGAAATGATGCATTCAAGTGGCATATGTTTGGGGTCACCAACCAACAACCAAGCCTAATACACTGCTGTCATTGGCCTCCTAGCCAATGCCCAACATCATCATATTCATCACCTTAGCGTCTTCCTCGACTCTCAACTATTTGTTCTCCAACTCAACAATGTGTACCGCGTACATGATCCGTGCCTCTTTCGCAAATACCTACAGGTTAGATTGTTATCTCGACATTTTGATTCCATTACATTTACACATATTCCAAGACAATTGAATCAAATCATAGATACCCTAGCTAATATTGTGTTAGATTGGCATATATCACATCAAGCTACACATACATAAACATATCACAAAACCTGTCACAACATATATATAGCATGGACGTACTCAAAAAATCAGCAAGAAACATGTAGACAACATTAGGATCTCAAGTATGTATACTCATGTATATATAAAAGCCTATCAGGCCATCCGAATGTTTACATACAAAAATACATGTATCCGCAGGCCAATGCAGCACCTCGGTACAAAAAATGGGCTCACCAGCCTATATACAACAAAAAAAAGATATACATCATGCACCACTCATGGTGCCTCTATCGCACCACCACCTACTCCTCCCTCAGGTGGTGGCGGCCCACCACTACCTGCCCCAGGCGGTGGTGGTCGACCCCCTACAGGACTCTCCTGCCTCGGAGGTAGGCATCCACTCATCATAGCAGCCAACACTGCTACTCATCGCACTATGGACCGCCATGGTGGCAGTACCCCCACACACTACTCTGAGAAACTCTCGTCTTGGATGCGCGTCGACATGCCCTCAGGCACATCCTACAAAACTGTCTCCAAACGATGGCGTATATCATCAAAATCCACTCCAGCCACCGCCGGAGGAGCGTGTGATGGCCTCGAACCAAGGTCATCGAACTAGCACCTCCTCGCTGCCCTCTCTAGCTCAGCTGGTTGCCCTGCAGTATCCTCCCACCGACGTCTCTCTCCCTACGGTAGTCTCTCCGGCTCCCAATGAGCCGAGGCTCTCTGCATCTCCACCTCGCACCTTCAAGGTGCCACATATGCACATGCAAAAAAACAACATATAGTATCAACATCTATATCATATACATATGGACTGCTATCTCAAAAAAAAAAATAAACAAAAACATGCACACCCATACTAAACATACCTCGATGGTCAAACACCTCCCCTGGAGGTAGCACCATGTTCGGGTTACCTTGAAAGTCCACCCCAGCATAGGGGTACTGAAGTATCACCTGCGGCATCTACAACCATACCTATGTTGCCTCTGCCGAAAAGAAGTGGCCACCTTCGCCACCACCATGACGAAGAAAAACTATCGACCACCGCCTCAACCGCAGCTCTCGCACCCCTGGCACTTCCAGTAGGATCCTCGGGCGCAACATCGACAACCTCTCTAGAAACCAGGCCACTAGGATGGACCCGAATGCAAACTCCCCTGCACCAGTGGACCGACATTGGTCCAACTGCGCCACCACCCATGCATGCAGCATCAGCCCCCAAGCGAAATGCTCATAGGCCAACACTCTCTCCAGCACTAGCAGCTGGCCACCACTAATCCGTTGGGTCGCCAGTAACCCATATACCCACACAATCATCGTTACACTACAGCGATGCACCAGGGAATCTATAGTCGATATACTCACCACCATCCTGGACATAAAGTTCTGACCTGAACAATATCTCCGGCAAATATCGACGAGCAAAGTAGTCTTAGGCAGCACCTGCTCCACCGGTAGGGGCGTTCCCCGAAAGGGGAGCCCAGTCAAGAAATATACATCCTCCACCATAGTGAAGGGGATCTACTCTCCTCGCACAAGGAAGCAGTGCAACTCTAGACTCCACATCTGGATCAGGAACTGTAATAAATACTCCTGTGCCTGTATCAACGGGCACTCAAAGAACTTTAGCAACCCACAGGTTGCCAAAGTCACATGAACACTGGGCTCCTCAATGGCCACAACATCTTGGAACTGGGCCCAGTCTCGCTCTCACCACTGCACTGGAATCATCACCGCCATCCACCTACAGACAACATAAATCCCTATGTCAGCTCAAGCAACCATCCAAACATCAAAAGACTCATTTTTTTTACCCCCCAACCTTGCCTCATAGGCGTGGTTTTGTTACCCACAGGTGTGCACACATCCACGCCTGTTCACTACATAGGTGTGCATCAGTGTGCACCTATTTTTATCACAGGCATGCCCCTATGCGTGCCTGTTCACTATACATATGCGTCGAGGTGCACGCCTGTTCAACCCACAGACACGCACGAGTGCACGCCTGTTCAACTCATAGGCGCGTCCTTCGAGCATGCCATAAACCCCCTCTACCATGCTCCCATACACATATATGAGGTGGGTAGGCACGCACATATGCGCGCCTATCACCAAGTCTCCCACGTATGTGGGGCCCGCACCCCCTAAATACCCCTGTATAGCCCTCCGTATAGCCCCTGCCCAAAAATTGAAAACCTATTTCTATGCAGAATGATTAGACCACTAACCTGATACTCACAGATCCTCAATCAACTGCCTCATCCTTCCTAAATCTCCCAATCTCCTTTGAACACTTCTCGTTCAGTCACTATTGCAGCAGGTACAAATGAGGTGGCAATGTGGACCCTACAACTATATATAGGCCTTTTGCCAAACTTCCACACACCATTCCGGCAGCCCAAGGTGTCCATTTTTCAAACTGTCTTCAGCCATGAGATCAAAATCCCGTCACCTACATCACAGCCATTCCTGGGCCTCTTTTCATCCTGAGCCCTCGGGGCACCTTTTTTATCCATGGTCAGGTACGCATGCACATATTTCATGCTTATCACTCAATAAATGCTCATATCTTCGATTCTTTTCAGATATTGTTCACTTCGGGTATTTGGTTTTCATGTGTGTAGGTATTTGATAATCATACATTGACACAACCCCTTCAGGTATATAATCAACACTGGCATGTAGTCTTTCCCACTGTATCGCATTTACATTTCCAGTCATACCCTCTGATATTGGCCTCTAGGATCCCCATTCCCGGCTCTGCAGTACCCACGCCTCCATTTTGCATCTTCGGTACTGTTACCCAGTAGCATTCTTACCCACATGATTTGTCCCATTCTTATCACCTTTTGTCACTTTTTGACACTCATGTTGTTTTTCATCACCCTTTAGGGATGGGAGTCCTAATAGTCTTTCATCATGTCGTGAATCAACCACATACTCCTTCTCCTCATTTTTCTAGCTTTCCCACCCGGACTCCCAGATTACCTCTTTACGGTTATATTTTCTTACCTGCACCTCCGAAGTATCAGGAACCCTCCATTTCCTCCACAATCAGTTTGCCCCTCTGCGAACCTACCTTCATTTCACCTACCTCATACAGAAACTCACTAATGGGGCCCCCACCCTTCATCATTTTTCCAAGAAAATTCTTCCCTCCATGGGCCACCCATATCACACTGGGGCACCTGTTTCTATATTTGTACATTTCTCCCCAAATTATTCGTTATTTATTGTACAAACACCTTTATTTCCAGTCATTACCTTATCTTTTTTTCTTCACCTTTGGCGACTTGCTTCCTTCCTTTTTGGCCAAATGCAACCCATGTCACCCTTGGTTGGAGCATTACTTATCATCTACCCTTGCCAACATCGTCTATATATTCAGAGTACCCCACAAGTCACTTACCTCTACCCTCTGAATTTGTTCACCTTGTCCTACCTCTAGCATAACTTATCACCGGTCTTGTCGTCCCCTTGCCACTTGACCTCGTTACACGGTTGCGACCACTTTTTCTCTCATACATTCTCCAAACAAGGGAAGTCTTGAGTCTTCCCACTTCTTGAATTCGTCCATGTACCTCTGCCACTTCCTGACCTTAGTATATTTCCCAAAGCCCTTTGCTTCTGGGAGTCGCGTTTCCCTTTTGTTGACATCAACACCATTTTTAGAAGAGGGACAGTATCTTGATTCTCATTATCCATCCCATGAGAGATCTCGGACGACACAGGGAGAAACAGCATTGCTCCCTGCTATCGTTGACCCCTGTAACATTCGACGCCAACACTTTCTCATGTTATGGTGGGTCTTACTTTGTGACTATTGTAGTTATTTCTTTTATTTTTCCTAAGACCTCTGAACTTGGTAGGGCTATCAATGCCCACATCATCGCCGAGACTTATTATCGCGATCAATTCCTACTATTCAGAGCATGTTCATTTGGAGAATTGTCTTTTGCCTTTATCACAACCTCCCCTGAGGGCACTGCAGTTGTCTAAACCAACGCTTCCGTCATCTTTTTTAGAGTTACCTGACATGATCATGGGGCATGCCCGCCTCGTTTGTACACAGTTTTCTATTTTTTACACCTCATGGAAGATCGGGTCCTACCAATTCCTTTTTTCTCCAACAGATCGCTCTGAATGATCCCACTATTTCTCTATCTTACAACAACCTTCTCAGTAGAAGAAACATTGATGTATTTCGGCTATACGTATGCTCCTAACCTCATCCATTAGGGGGAATCTATTATCACTGAAATTTTGTCCACACATGTTTACAAGAACTCAGCATCATCAAATAGTAATGAAGTCATTCATGGCCCTGAATTAATCCCACAACATTCAAGAACAGGGAAAAAAACTATACAAAGTAGTGAAAAATTGAAGAGCACTTTGCAAGCATTGGGCACGTGCACACATGCACAGAACAAGAATGTAGAAAGCGTGCATATGCGCATGATGCGTGACTGTTAGCGCAAAAATACGTGCACCTTCTAAACAGTGCATTTATGAATGTGGTCGGCCTCCCAACCACTTATGGTTCAGCTCCCAAGCTGATTTGACCTCCAAATCCGGGCTGGATCTGAATGGTGGGCTGGTCAAAGACCTAATAATGCCCTAAATATCCTCTTTTCACACTACAAAGTAGTTACACAATAATCCAATGCAATGCTATAAAAAGCCATGAATGCACCTCATTTTCTCAAGGAATTCAAAGTAATGTTATGCTGCCTATATTGTTTTAAGGACTCCATCCTTGACAAGAACACATTGGCACCATTTCATTGAGCAATCCATCTCACCATTGAGCGGATTTACAAAGAGTTCTTTCATCACCATTTTCATTTTATTTGTTGTAAGAAGAGCTACTAGTGAGGGTCCAAGAGCCTTCCCTTGGAGGAAGAAGGGACTCATAGTCCCCTTTCTTCTTAGTGCTTTGTTTTCATCAATAGATCAAGCCTCAAACATTGGTGACATGGGTCCTTTTGTTCGTGTTATCTCTATGTCCCTATGCTTATGATTTTAGTTTTTATTAGATTAATTCTTAATTATAGTTTTGTTTTTCTTTCTCTAACTCTTTTCTCTACAGCTGTCCTACTCAGCAAACCCAACTGAGCTTGCAAGCACCTCTTATTTTCTCACCAAGGTGATGAAAGAGGTGCAACAACTACCTTAAGTTCACGGTCACAGATTTGAACGATCCCAACGAACCATTTACACCTTTTATTGATTCACCCAAAGTACAAGGGATGGACACCTTCTTTGACAATTTCATGGCTGAGGCTTCACCTATCACCAATCCAGAACAATAGTCCGAGATTGTTGCATACATGCAGCCAACAACTTCTACTCAACGGTCTCATGTACCCGATGGAAATCAAATTTGGTCTCTTTATTTTGACGGGTCAAATTCCAAAGAAGGAGCTAGCGCAGGTTGTGTCATTATCGATCCGGCAGGTAACAAAACATTGACTGCATGTAGATTAGAATTTGAATGTACTAATAATACTGCATAATATGAGGCTTTAATGCAAGGTCTCAGAAAATATTTGGATATGAAAATTCAAAATTTAACCGTATTTGGTGACTCCAAAATAGTGGTTAGATAGGTAAGAGACTCTATCCACTGTCTGTCTCTGCATCTCAAAAGCTACCAGTCTGAGGTATGGAATTTAATGAATAAATTTTCTGCTTTCAATATAAATTCTATTCCTAGATTGAATAACTCTGAAGCAGATTTATTAGCTAATGTAGCTTCTAAACTTCTTCCTGCAGAAGGATTGTCCCCAGATGCATTCTCTATTGAGCTGTTGTTCATGCCATCCATTCCTGACAACATCATGAAATGGAGAGTATTTGACGACGATCAACAGATTAATAACTTTCTGCACATGGAAGAAACTTTTCAAGGCGTGGTGATAGATGAACACACGCACGATGAAAATTTGCACAGTTTCACGGTAATACTAGATCCAAGAACTCCTGAATCTTCATCGGATATGGTAAACTCGATCCCTAAATCTATAATTAGATTAGAGAAGTTTTATGATCTTCAAGATAAATTTAAAAAGACGGTCAACTGTAAAACCAATAGTTCCTCGTTATCTTATGAAAAGGTGAGATTAGGAACTAATGAAAATCCTCAGTGCATTAATCTAGGGTTGGGATGTTCTCAACAAGAAAAAGATGCATTTATTAAATTGTTCAAAGAGTTTAAAGATGTCTTTGCATGGACGTATGATGACCTTAAAACTTTCTACCCTAACATCATACAACATGTCATTCCTATGAAGCCGCAAACCTTACCCTTTGAACAAAAATTGAGGAAAATGCATCCTAAAATCGAACTGACCGTTCAAAAAGAATTGAATAAACTCCTAAATGCTAAGATAATTTTTCCTATTAGACACATTCAATGGGTTTCTAACCTTGTCCCAGTCCGGAAGAAAAGTGGGGAAATCCGACTCTGCATTGATTTCCAAAACCTTAATAGAGCATCTGATAAATACAACTATCTTGTCCCGCCCATGGAACAGATCCTTCAACATGTATCTGGTTCTGAAAGGCTATCCTTACTGGATGGTTTTTCGTGGTACAACCAATTCCTAATGTCTCCACTAGACCAACTTAAATCTACCTTCCGTACTCCATGGGGCACTTATGCTTATCGTAAAATTCCCTTTGGACTGATTAATGTTGGAGCCACTTTCCAGAGAGCGATGGACATTGCTTTCTGAGGCTTAATCAATCAGTCCATCATAGTTTAATTAGATGATGTTACTGTATTTTCTAAAAACAAAACCGATCATCTAGCTCACTTACGAGCCATTCTACAACGATGCCGTA
This sequence comes from Picea engelmannii, assembly GCA_009831015.1. Taxonomy (NCBI): domain Eukaryota; kingdom Viridiplantae; phylum Streptophyta; class Pinopsida; order Pinales; family Pinaceae; genus Picea; species Picea engelmannii. Next base: position 107,654 of record ML817891.1, read on the forward strand.
AATACGACATCTCCTTGAATCCCAAAAAATCCATCTTTGCAGTAGAACAGGGTAAACTCTTAGGATTCATTGTGTCTAGTGAAGGGATGATTATTGATCCCGAAAGGACTCAATTCATCGCAAAACTTCCCCCTCTTACATCCAAAAATTCTATGTAGTCTTTCTTAGGCTAGATTAACTTCGTGAAGAGATTTGTCCCCAGTTTCTCCGAAATGGTTAGGACTTTACAGAATTTGATTAAGAAAGACACCGAATATCACTGGGGACCCCTTGAAATTCAAGATTTTAATGCAATAAAGAAGGCCATAATAGACGCTCCGTCTCTCGTGACCCCATATTTTTCTCAAGACTTTACACTCTACACTTTTGCTTATGACCGTTCCTATGTCGTTGTCCTAACCCAAAAGAATGTCGAAAACAATGAAGTACCTATTGCCTTTATGAGATCTGATTTCAAAGGTGCTGAAATTAATTACCCAGCGGTAGATCAACAAGCCTATGCTATTTTCAAAGTAGTTAAGCACTTCCGGTCCTATATTTTGAAGTCTAGGATGAAATTTATTGTCCCCTACCCATCCGTGAGGAACCTGTTAGTGCAGAAGGAACTAGGTGAAAAGAGGGCCAACTAGGTCACTTCCTTGCAGGATTATGACTTAGAAATCACCCCAGCTCAGATAGTGAGAGGACAAGGGTTATGCAAGTTAGTTGTTGATTCAGCAGTAGGATAGCAAGAAGAAAGCGATACGTCAAACCTAGGACAACGTGAGCAAAGTCTAATCTGTTGTGCACAAAACTCTATCAGTCCTTGGTATGATGATATAATATTTTGTCTTGAACATGGGTCAGCCCCCCATCACCTGGACCCCGCTAAAACAAGAGCGTTGAGATTAAAGTCTGCCTCCTTTCATCTGATTAATGGTATCCTGTTTCGTCAAAGTTTTGACGGTGTACTGATGCACTGTCTTGAAAAAGATGAAGAAGAAAAAGTCCTGCTCGAGTTGCATGCAGGAGAAGTTGGTGGTCATTTTGGTGGTAACACCACTGCCCATAAAATTTTAAGAGTCGGTTATTACTGGCCCACGCTTTTCAGAGACGCCCATGCCTTGTGTCATAAATGTATCATTTGTCAGAAAGCATCAGGATGGTTATAAAAACCAGCCTTTCCTTTGCAACCCGTTTCAGTTGATTCTCCTTTTCAGCAGTGGGGCCTCAATATCATAGGTCCAATCAACCCCCTTTCCTCACAACAACACAAGTTTATTTTGAAAACCATATATTACTTTACCCGATGGTCTGAAGCTGTTGCGTTAAGAACTTTCAACACCAGTCAGGTAATTGCCTTTTTAAATTCGAATATTATCACTCGTTTCGGTATCCATGAATGTTTAGTATTCAATAATTCTTCTTACTTTTCCTCTCTTGTTATGAGAGAGTTCTCTTTGGAAAAAGAAATCAAGTTGAAATATTCTACTAGCTATTATCCTCAGGGCAACGGATTGGCAGAATCAACAAACAAGAACTTGATTAAAATCATAAAGAGAACGGTGGTTGAAAATCACAAGAATTGGCACAACACACTGCTAAACGCATTGTGGGATGATAGGGTAATGCCAAAAGCTACTGTACGTAACTCCTCCTTTTTTCTCATTTATGGCAGAGAAGCAATTTTGCCACCTCACATTCTTCTTCCTTCACTACAATTGTCACAGAAAGTCCAAGAAGAAGATTGTCCCCCTTTGGGAAACCAAATTAGCGCTTTGATGAAGCTAGAAGAGGTAAGAGCCCAAGATAAATGTAAGTTAGATCAGCATCAACTATTGGTTAAAATCTAGTTCGATTCTAACTCTGCTTCTGATAGGAATTTTGAAGTAGGTGATCTTGTCTTGAAATGGGACAAACCGCATGAGGGAAAGGGAGAACACACTAAATTTCAAAACTTATGGCTTGGACCATTTTTAATTTCTGAAAAGTTGGGTCCCAGTTATTTTCGATTGCAAAATCTTGAGGGTCAGCTTGACACCTATCCGGTGAATGGCCAAGCCCTAAAAAGATACTTTGCTTGATAACAACCCTTGTATATTATGTAAATATTTTTCTTTTGTTTGCTTTTTCGTTTTCTTTTTTGTTTTTGATTTTTGTTTGAATTTATCAGCTTGTGTTTTTGGAAAATACACATACATATATACTGAGCTATTCAGATAAAGAAAACAGAAAATTCTTTCGCTGAAATAACTTCTGAGAAATTTGTACAAACATCAATGGTATATTTCTGAAATTTATATTTGTGTTGGAAAAAGTCTGTTGTTTGAAAGAAGATGATTGATTTCGATCTCTGAGTAAAGCTTGTCATGATCATCTATTATCTTTTTACGTTGTCCCTATTCCTTAAGGGAATGACTCATAAGATGTCTCCCTGTCTTAGGAAGTTGTTTTTGTAAATGAAACATCTCTGGATCTAAATAAAGGACAGTTCTAAAAAATTATGATGAGGTATGAAAAAATATGTTAAAATATCATGATTTTCAGCATCACCCCACTCAACTATATATCTATGAAAAAACAAAACAAAATAAGTTATTAATAAGAGCTGTGGGAAGTGCTTGTAAACCCGTTGGGATACTGAACAGGTTTACTGGCAGTGGGTAAATGCATTCATGACACCAAGACAACTTCGTTGGGGTACTGAACAGGCCCGCTGGTAGCGAAGCAATGTCGGGTATATGAAAATTTGCAAATAAGAAACCTCTTTAATGTCCTTTATTCTGATCTAGAACTTCTTGGCAGGATACAGCTGTCAGAGTGGGTTAAATGGAAACCCTGTCGAGGCTATGGATGCCTGCTGGAAGCAGTTGCTCTATCAACAGTATTGGAGATTTTATCTTTAATATCGTGACTCGTTGGTCTTAAGACTGTTATCTTTTTTCATCTTTTAAAAAACTGTTGGAATAGTTGGTTAATGATGATGTTTATACGATTTTCTGGTTGTTATTTTTGAGTTGGAATTATCTTTGTTGTCCTAATCTGAATTTGTTCCTTTTGGTAGAGATAACTGCTTCTACCAGTGTGTCGCCATTGTTGGCAGCCAATTCACATTTTCCACTGACTAATAAGCTGCCTACACCAATGTTTAGCAAACATCAATTTTTCGTCGCAATTCTCAAATAAACGACACTTTTATTTTTGCGACATTTGCACATTTACCTTCATTTTTGTTTTCATGACTGTAAGTGTGAAAACTTGTTCTTTCGTAGTTTCATTAAAATCATTATTTGAACTTTCGTTATCCTCCTTGTTGATATGCCTATTGCTCTTACAATTTACTTATCATTATACAGTTGGCAAGACCTTTTCGATATGTACTCATTGGATATTCTTTGACTGATTATGTAATTTTGTTTCATTAAGATTGTGATTCATTAGCAATTGGATTTATATATTTTTTTATTTGATCTACTTGACCATTCATTTCATAAATATATATAAGTGTTATGGTTAAACCCTTGGTGTAAATCGTTATATACACTGCATTTCGCATGGTTAAACACTTGGTATTGATTTCAATTTGTATGTTTGATTTTAAAACTATGGTATAACCATTGCTTGTGCAAATGATTAATACACTTACCATTGATCTCATTGGTCGGGCAAGTGACATAATTGTTGAACTATACTATAGTGGGTTGAAAAACTATAAGCGTCGGCGTTTGTACCATTAGCAATGACTATTTTGCATGGCAGAAATAGCTCCACCACCTTCGCACGATGTCATTAATGCCTATCCCTTATCCCTGTTTCACCTATGTTAGCTCGGGTAACCCTTCGTGCACTCTGCTCCTGTGTATGCTATGATTCAAACCCTGACTCTTTCACCATGTGCTTGGCTCCATGGCACCGGTGGTGTGAATCGATCCAAACGGTAGCCAAGCCTTCCTATTGTTCAACAATGCCCGAAAAGACTTAGAGGATAGAGGTTGGCTCACCTTCATGCAGAGGTTTGAGGGTTTTAATTTATTTGTTGCATAACAGTTCACCCTAAATTTTGATGGATGTAGAGCCAAGGTGGGTGACATTGAGTTGGAAATCAGTGAAGAGTTCATTAGCTCTGCCACTGGGTTAGCAGCGATGGGCCAGCGTTGGTTTAAAAATTCAAAAGTGGAAGAGGTTCCATGGGCACTACTATTTGTATCACAAAAGGTCACATCCTATGACAGAGTTATGCCCATTTCCATGCTTAAATCATGATGGCATGACCTTTTGATGGTGGTTAAACAATTCGTGACCTGCGAGGGTCGATATGGACTCATTTCTCTCTACCACCTACGTTTTTTAATGAATTTTATAGGGTATCCATTGAATATGCCTTTCTACTTCCAAAATAGCCTTTATAAAATGTCAAAAAGGTTTAAAAGAGAAAAGGGTGATAGTAGCCTGTTCGACCATGGCCTAATCAGGCTCATCATTGTTCATCACTTAAGTCTCCACGGTGATAGTTGGAGAGTTTTTATCTCTCGAAATGGTTTTGATGATACAGACCCTATCTAGATTGATAAGCCTGTGATTAATGAAGCTAAGGTCAGGCCACCCATGCCCTTCCATGTCCTACTGCCTTCTCCTAAACCCTTGGCCGACCCTGATGTTGACTTACCTGATGCTATAACTGAGAAGGTTGAGGCTATAAAAAAGCCTGTGAGAAAAAAGGTTAGAGGTAACCCTACTGTTGATGGAAAAGGAAAAAAGAATGCTCGTCTTATCTCAAGAATGGCTAGGAATAAGCCTAAACCTAGTGTTGAACAGAAGCCCATAGTCCTTAGTGAGGATTCAGACTCTGACATAGAATGCTTCCTAGCTAGTGAGTACCCTTACTCATAGGGTCTGTGCTCCGAGGCACCTTATGATTTTGTTTCTAATCTGCCCCCTTTCCTAAAGAATAATCCTAGCTACCCTAGGATAAAACTACCTAACGAAACCCTCGACAGTTTAACCAAACCCTCACCTTCTTTTTTGAAGCCTGGATAGTCGTCATGTGACCAATGTGATGTGTGGTTGGAACAATACTATATAGATGTTCCTGTACTTCAATTGAAAATCAAATCGCTGGAAAACCAAGTTGCATTGTTGACCAACCAAAGGGACAAGATTTGAGCTGTTGATAGGAAGCAGAGAACCACTAGTTCCATCGTATTTAGAAATATTGAATCTGCTACAGCTGTTGTCGACTCCAAAATGTCATGATCAATCCATCTGCTCGTCATACAGGTATGAATTTCGATATCATTTTTGTTTTGTGAATTTCTAGGATTAATATAATGATGTGAGTTTGGTTTTAAAATAGCTCTGTCTATCATTCGAAATGGCTTTGTCGTAATGTTGTTCATCCTGCACATTGTTTTCGCTTTGCTAAAAATAAATGAAGTTTTGATTTGGATACACGATTTGCTCATGCCCAGTTTAGTCATTGATAGGTTTCTATCGGATTTGATTTGTTTGTCTGTTGAGTTAATGAAATCGATGGTTTTCTTTCGATTGGATTTGTTTGTATCTAATCTAAACAGGAGGTTATCATGCTAAATTTAGAGTACGATCATGTTTTGATTTGATTTCGTTATGGTTAGTTTGTATGCTATGATTGCTGAATGATTTCGTGAGTTTGAATTGATATAATCTTCTAAATCAAGAATACAACTCTGATTGACTCTAATTTGGAAAGAACGACTCTATTTTTCATCAAAACAATATTCTCGTTTAAGCCTGTGCAAATGATATCTACGCCCTAATCATGGAACGACTTTGGTTCACAACAACTATGTTAAATTTCAATTGTTCGATTCGTTCTTATCTTGATTAGATTGTTGTGTATCTTCAGTTAGTATGATCGATTTTATGAGTTGTATTCATATCAAAAATAGACTTGATTGCAACTCTGTTAATTTTAATTTTCAAACGAGTTTGTTAACTCAGATCGACTTATGTTATGTTTGTCAAATTCGTATGAGGAAATTTGGGTAATAGTCATTTCAAAATGAATTCAAGAAATGATTTCGTGAATGATTTTGTCTGCCCCAATTTGCAATAACAAACGATTGGACTACTCTTATGAACCCTGTTATCAACTGATTGATCCTATTATGATTTCATTTGAGTTGATTTACGTGCCAGTATTGATTTAATTCGCTCATGGCATGGATCGTTTGTTATGTCAATACAGTTATGTCGATTTGAAAATGATCTTGTTTGGATTCGATCGTGTTTCCTGTTGATGAGGCAGCATAAAAATTTCCTATGATTTGTTTTAATTGTATCGATTTCAATTTGATATGAAATGATTTCATTACTATTCATTATGATTATGTTCACCCAACTTTGTGGAAACAAACGAAACAGAGTATATGCATCTCTGTAGTCATTTTATTTTAGTTTTGTTTTGATCTCGAATTAGTATAACAATCTCGATTTGAATGATTCGTTTGTCTTTGAAATATCTATTAGATACTTGTTATTAGTTGAATTTAATTCTTTAAAAGATTTGAATTGATTTTAATGTTGATTCTGTGTCTAATTTAGACCAGCTACAGAATCGCAAGATTATGTAGCTAGTCTATAGAATTAGATCTTTTATCATTTTATTAATAAAATATCCTCCTAACTTGTTCATTTTTGACCCTTTTCAGGTACATCTGAATTGCATTGGACATGCTGGACAGTCCAGGAGATATTTGTGTGTTTTAGTTTTATTTTAGGTTCCTAGTTTAGTCAGACTTGGGATATCTTCCCATATTTTATGTAAATAGTTTTGATAACTTCCACAGGGATGTTTTACCCTGTGGAAGGTCTTTAAATACTTATTTTTTTTTTGTAATAAGGATCACCCTCACTTGTGGGAGAACCAGGCTATGGATTTCCAATACAAACTGAGACGAGAGTTGATGTTATTGCTACAGCTTTCACCTTTGTAATATCAATCTTTTGTTTCAAGTTTATGCATGTCGTTTGCAGTTGATTATAGACTACTTTAGCTATCATAATCTATTGCAGAATGATATGATTTAATTAATGTGTTATCCATATCTGATTTCTTTCATTATTTAAAAAATAGAGCAATTACTTCGTTTCAGTTAATGAATCATAGATTTCTCTTCTTCGTTAATTGAAGCATTTCATATAGATCTTTGCATACGGGTTTATCTAACTGTGAAGATTTATAAATCATAAAATTGTTGTAATTTTTATGTCTTGTTTGTCCTGTAATCATATTGGAAGAGTACTGCAACTTTCTGTTTACAAGGAGCGCCTGGATAATTCAGTGCGAGTTTCCTCCCTTCGATCAGCTAAGACAATCATCATACACAGGACAAACCTGGAGCGTTTCTCCAGGTCAATTTGTTATTTAATTTGTTAGAATGATATTAGTAGTTTAGTTAGATATATGTTTAGTTAGATTTGTAGTTGGAATTAGTATATTAGTTGTTTAGTTTAGTTAGTTTTGTTTTATTTCTGTTCATAAAATTACAAAATCAACAAAAAATATCTTTCTCTGTCTTAGGGAAGATTATAAATGAGTTTTTCAGGTTTTATTCAAATCTGTAAATTGTAGATATTGTACATTTTTTGAATAAGTTATATTTCCATTAGTAGTTAGATATTTAATTAGTTAGAGTTAGTATAGTATTAGTTAGTAGATTGTATATATAGAATAGTTAGTTTAGTTTACTAGTTTGTTTTATTTCTTTTTTTTTTAGTTAGATTAGTTTAGTTTGTTTTAATAGTTATTTTTAGTTAGATTAGTTAGTTTAGAGTAGTTTTTGTTTTTTTGTTTTCTTAGGACTTAGATCGGATAACGGAGTCGCTAAACCCATCAGGGTGGTTCATCCCAAACGACTTGGGTTATTAGACTACCACGGACTGGTTCCACTCTCCCAGTTGATGGACGGTCAATTTCGCCCATCAACAAAATGTTAGCGTTGGAAGTCACTCCTGGATTGCAGCAGGAGCAGAGCCCGACGCCCATTAGTTTATGTCACGATTTGTAAAAAGGAGGTGATCGAATGGAGGTAAACTTAGGACGATATCGCTCACTTAGAAAACTAGGCTAGGACAACAAGGACATGTGAGGTCTTGATCTAACTTAAGCCAGTAAGTTGTATAGTGGTGAGTAAGTGAAAGAAAGAAGGGGAAAAGTCTCGAGTATGAGATCCTCTCAGACCAGAGAAGATTTAAAGTAAATCTCAAATGTTGCAGAACTGATACAATCAAACATACATCATATAGTTACAACAACACCCAAATGGACCTTCCATGCCCAGGTTCTTAAGATTCATAGGAATAAGGAAAGGAGAAAGTTGGTCGCCATTAAACAATAAATCTCAAAATATCGTTGTATATCCAAAGAACCAGAGGCTACAATAAGGCTTTACAGTCGGGAGCATCGCTCTACAATCGATAAATCAAAAAAATGGAAAGATTGCCTACATATACCCCAGGCTAATAATGGCAGAACAACCAAGACTTATCATTAAAAACATTACGTCTGCATGTTTACTAGAAGACTACACCTGCAGTCTCTAGATGGTCATGCACTTGTGTCAGACACAGCCAGGCTCCTGACAATTCTACAAAATAATTGACCTATCTCAGGTCCCTTCTCTGGACTTTCCACTTATGGTAGAGACAATGTTTAACCACCTCCAACTACCTCAATAACTACTTCCTCTACATTGAGAACGACCTAGCCAAATCTACACTCTTGGGACGTGGAGGTCTTCTTGCGCTACCACCTAGATCGACTGAACGACCTAATGGATAAGGCATGGAGGTCGATGCAAAGACCGGGGGGAAATATTAGAAGTAGTGGATGGACGACGATGTTGTGACACCCGATGAGAAGTGTCATGAGGTATGGATAGGACATAGGTAGAAGTGGCATGGAATGAGGGGTACAAGTGGATAAGGATTAGAGATGACCATACATATGGAGGTGAATGGGATAGAAAGAGAGACACATGGTAAGAGGTGAGTGGATGATGAGATGGGGAGGGGCCATGTGGATAGAGAAAGGGGGATGTGGCACCGGATGACGAGGTGAAGTGCCATGGGAAAGTGATGGGGAAGCCACAAGGCGGTGGGCCTAGATGAGGAGGAAGGATGAATTGGAGGATGAGGGGGAAAACACCTGGTAGGAAGTGATAGGTGGAAGCGAGGAAAGGGGAAAAGGATGGGCCAAGATGGCGCTGAGTGGAAGACATATGGTGGAAGGTGGATGGTGGAGGAGATTGGAAATGTGACAATGTGGGGTCTACTAAAAGCTGCCAATTCCGGACCCCCACCTTTTATTAATGGTAGAATGGCAAGGGGGGTCTAGAATCCAACCTTGACCGTAGATATCAGTGCCCCAATCCAGGCCATTGAGAGATGTGCGACCAATTCCAAACCCCCCCTCCACTTTAAAGGTATAATGGCAAGGGGGCTTCAAAATCTAATCCTGACCGCAGATATGGGCACACAGATTCTGGCCACCCATTTTTCCTCATCGCTTATCCAAATGTGCATTTGCACCCCAACTTAGGGTAAGTGGGTTTTACTCCACTTCTTGCCATTTTTTCGCCAAAGGGGGTTGCCTTTTAGGAAACAATACCCCTCTTACACGTTTAGGTGCTAATATTAGGCTCTATGGGGGATAGAGTCATCCCTTTGATAGTATAAGAACTCTTTTGTAGTTTCAATGCCTTGTTGTTGGGCTTATGGAGTCATTTATTAAGCTGAAAATAAACAAAAAACAATATTTACAAAAACAGAGGAGTCGTCTAAGGCTCAGAAAAAACATTGTTTCAAGAAATACTCATTTACTGGGCCATTAAAAACTTCTTCGCCCTCCAAATCCTGCAACCTGTAAATGTTGTTCGAGAATACTTCAAAGATTTTGAAGGGCCCAATCGAGAGGGCATCAAACTTCTTGTGTTTGCTTCTATTCTACCTGGGTGCATCCCACTTGAGCACTAGATCACCCAGCTCGAATTATTTCTTCCTGGCCTTCCTGTCAAAATCTTGCTTGATCTTCTGCTGATGATTGTAAGCTCTGTCCAATACCTTCTCCCTAATCTTTTGCACTTCTACCATCTGATGAATCCTTCTGACCATATGGTCTAGTTCTTCTTCATGACCTTGAAAGAATTTCGTTACAGGTAAAGCGAGCTAAGTGGGGAAAACAACCTCCATCCCATAAACAAGTTGAAAAGGTGAGGTGCCCAGGAACTTCTTCATTGTCACTCGATCAACCCATAGAGAGAATTTGAGCTTTGAATCCCATGCCCTCTTATTGTCTTCCAATAATCGTTTAATGAGACTTTTGATCAGGATTTTATTGGAAGATTCCACCAGTCCATTTCCTTGAGGATAATTGGGGGTGGAGTGAATGAGTGAGATCTCAAACTACTCACAGAACTTAACCAGAGGCTATGAATTGAAAGAAGAAGCATTATCGGTGACAATTCTGCTGGGACAACCAAACCTAGTTATGATATCCTCTAGGAGGATGATAATTACCTTGTGTGAAGCACTCCTGGTAGGGGCAGCTTCTATCCACTTGGTGAAATAGTCTGTTGCAGTCAGGATCCATCTGTGTTGGCCACTTGAGGGAGGATGAATTTCTCCAATGAAGTCCAACCCCCACTACTGAAAGGGTGTCGAAGCTACTACAGGCTTTAGTGGTAGATATTTGAGCTGCTACTTTCCTGAGAAATTTTGGCATTTGATGCAAGCTCTTATTTCTCTACAGACATCAGTGAATATAGTGGGCCAGTAATACCTAGCCTTGAGGATTTTGTGGGCTATGGTACTCTAGAAATGATACCCCCCACAAAGGCCGCTATGGAAATCAAACATAACTTTCTAGGCTTTCTATGGGTTCAGACAGCTCAACAACACCCCTAGAGGGTCTCTCTAGTACAAGACATGATCAATAAGGTAATATCTGACCACCTTGAACTTTAAATCTCTTGCCTTGCCTTTTCCCATTCCATCAGGAGGCTTCAATTCTTGTAGAAAATACAAAATGTCTCCATACTAGGTGCATTCTTCCAGTGATAAGCCACCATGAGAGCTCTTGTTGGATGACTCAGCTTGCTGATTTTCTGAGCAAGTATTGATGAAGCTAACCCCCAAGGCCTTGCAATTGGATTCAACTAGTAGTTTGGCCAAACCATGCCCCTTTATCAACTTTGTGGGCTTAATCTCCAGGTCAAACTCTAGGATCTTGGAAATCCATTTACCTCTTCTCCCATCTATGTCAGGTTGTATAAGGATGTCCTTCATAGAGGTTGAAGGAATGTATGCAGTCACTTTTCAGTGCAAGACATAGACTCTAAAATATTTGAGAGATTTCACTAAGGCATAGGCCTGCTTCTCCATGATCTTGTACCATATTTCTTCGTCTCTCAATGCCTTGCTAAATAATGAAATGGGTTGCTCTTGCCCTTCCTCATTTTTCTGCAATAAGAATGTTGCTACTGTAACAAAAGAAGCAAAAGAAAAAATCAGGAAATCTTTGAAATAATCGGGACTGATTAGCACAGGTGCCTTAGTCAATGCCTTCTTTATTTGGATAAAATATTCCCTGGGTTCAGTAGTCCATTTTAATTCATTTACTTTCTTAAGCATGGTTGTGATGTGTTTCACCACCTCAGCAAAATTTGAGACAAATCTCCTCAGAAAGTTAATCTTCCCTAAAAAAGCCTGAACTTCCTTTCTAGACCTGGGAAGTGACAGGGTCTGAATTGCCTCTACCCTGGTGGGATCAATCCTCACTCCTTCTGCTAATACTATATGGCCTAACAACTTCCCCTCCTTCATAGAAAACAAAGATTTCTTGGGATTTAAGGATAGGCCAAACCTCTGACACTTCAAGAAAACTTTCCTCAGGTGGCAGCAGTGCTCTTTATCAGACCTGGAGAAGACTGTGATGTCATCTAGATAGATCACCAAGAACTGATATTTCTCCCTGATGAAGGCTATGTCCATGGATCGCTGAAATGTTGCTCCTGCATTCATCAATCCAAAAGGTATTTTGGCATACATGAATGTGCCCCAAGGAGTGGTGAAGGATGTTTTTTCTCTGTCCTCAGGCATGACTAATATCTTATTATAGCCAGAAAAACCATCAATCATGGATATCCTAGATGCACCAGTTACCCTCTGTAGTATGTGCTCCATGTTGGGCAAGGGGTGGTTGTCTTTCTTTGAGCTCCTGTTCAGGTTCCTGAAATCAGCACAGATCCTAATTTCTCCACTTTCCTTCCTCACCAAGACCAAATTGGCCACCCTTTCAGAATATCTCAAGGGGACAATGATTTGGGCATCTAACAATTTCTTCACTTCTCTCTCCATGACGGCAACAACATGGGATTTATCTATCTTAGTTTCTTCCTGAATGGATTAGCCTCTTCCTTTAGTGGGATCTTGTGCTCAATGGAAACTGTGTCATATGTCTTGAGGTCTTCATAGGTCCATGCAAACACATCAAAAAAATCTTTTAAGAAATCAGTGTATTCTGCCCTCTGTTCTTGGGTCAAGCTGCTTGACAATTTGACAAACCTAGGCTCCTCCTGTGTGCCAATGTTGCACTCAACTATATCAGTATCTCCTCTTGAAATACTACCCTTTACCGCCACATCATTCCCATTGAACAGTCTTTCTAAAGGGACTAGTCCCTTTGGAATGTGATTTTTGGGTAATTGAACAATATGGTGATTAACAATTTTATTTAAAAATACCTCAGGGTGAGGGTCACCTTTAGGATCAAGGTCTTGATCAATGTGAAATACAGAAAATTCATCAACAGAATGAAGAAATTTTCGATTTCAAGATCGTCTTTGAATACCTTCCAATGCTTGACATTATCCGAGATGGATGGCCTATATCTTATCTCAATCCCATATTTGATCTTCGGCAGTAGAGGGATCCTGAACAGACTAGATGAGACAGCTAAGGAATCAACCAAAGTATTATCCTCTCTTGGAATAAAAGAAATGTTGAAAGCCAAGAAGAAATCATCAATCAGGTCCCATACCTCATTTATGTAACTTCTAAGCCAAGGATGCTTATCCCGATAAGCATTCTTGACTTGTTGGATTATCAATTCAGCATCTCCAAACATTGATATCTCCCTTATTCCTATTTATTTTGTAGCCCTCATACCTAGAACAAGAGTTTCATATTCTACCACATTGTTGGCAGTTTCAAATTCCATCTTGTATGACAGAGATGTGGTTTCCTGACACGGTGACACAAAAGCCACTCCAATGCCAACGCCTACACTAGAAGAATCTCCATCAAAGAACATCTTCCAAACAAAGGTGGTTGGAGGAGGTATCTTATGATAAAAAATGGGTTGCTTTCTGATCAGTAAAGGGGCCTCAGGAGTCTCGGTGATCTTCAATAAACTAGACCCCAAATGAGTGTCAAGCATGTTATCACCCTATAATTTTTAGGATCAACTGGTGACTGGAATGTTATCTCTTTAGTGTTTTTTGTTTGTCAAATGATTTTTCATTCTGCAAGTAATTTGAGAAAAGAAAGAAAAAGAAAAAAGAAAAGAAAGAAAAAGAAAAAAAAGAAAAGAAAGAAAAAGAAAAAAGAAAAGAAAGAAAAAAGAAAAGAGGGCATAAAAGAATTTCAATAAGAGCCCCATGCAATAACAGTGACTTGGTCCATACCTTTCAAGCATGGCCAAGTTATTTTAAATTGATGTTGATAGGAATAGTGAATAAGCTTGGCTAAACTGTTTAATCTTAGTGAAATGATCTAGGTTAGTCAGTGAATAAATCTGGCTAGACTGTCTAATCTTGGTCAGATAGCCCCAGGATAATTTTCATAGGAAGTTAGGTTAGAACATAAGGTAGTTTTCTTTATTTCAATAAAACCAGCTCGATGATCAATGTTGAACCATGTCTTGGATTCTTAAAAAGTTGTTTTCCTAACCCCTTGGTGATGTAAACATGAAAAATCTTGGGAAAAACCCATGATATGCACTTATCCTAAGTTCTCTGGGCACATATACTTTCCGCGCCCACATTTATCCAATGCTCATATATCAACGGTCCAAATTATCGCACCCAGATCTATGGTGGACAAATCTTTCCAGACCCCCCTGACCATTCTACCTTTAATGGAAGGGGGGGGGGTGGAATCGTTGATAATGCATGCGCACATCTGGACGACCCAAGTTTCGGCACTTAGATCTACGGTCTATTTTGGATTCTAGACCCCCCCATCCATTCTTCCTTTNGGGGGGGGGGGGGGGGGGTCTGGAATGTGTGATAAAGTTCGTGCAAAAATTTGCAGTGGAAAGGAAAGCGTCCAGATAAACAACTCAAGGTATTTTTCGGACCCCCCCAACTGATCTACTTTTAATGGTTGGGGGGGGTCTGGAATGGAATCTTACTCTGGAAGGCCCCCTATCTATACGTGGCATAAATCTACTAGTCTCGAGTCCCACCACCTCCTACTGTCTGACATACCTCATCACCTCGTGATGCCATCATCCACCTTTCCAAAAGAGTCACATCCCATAAATCCATCAGTCCTTCTCCCTCATTCACTTGTGGCAAGTCCCCTCACCATGAATTTTTCCCCCAATTGATAATCTCCACATCACCCATCCGTATCCCTCAGTCATTTTCACCTGCCATATCACGTTCTAAATGACCTATTGGCCATTTATTATTGGATAACTTATCCGTTAACCAACTGACCTGTATTCTGCGCCCAACAAATACCCGTTTACTCAAAACTACCCTCATCACTTCATTCTTTCACCATCTGCCCACTCATCATACCAGAGAATTTACCCCATTTTCCTCTCTGTTACACTCAGTTGCCCCCATCTACAGTCATCCCCGCTAACATTGTTTTATTTGCAGGTATTGTTACAATAATAGCGCCAAATTCAAAATGAACAGAAGGAGAGGAGAATCCATTTCTCCAGCCTCCTGTCAACCTCGTCAGGATTACACTAGCTGACAAAGATTACTTAATCGTAGACACTAAGTGTGATTTCGATTTCGTAGACCTTCAATCATGGATTAAAGAAGTTTTCTTGGACTAGAGTGATGAAATTGGATGCTAGGAGTCCAACCTACCCTTGTATCTTTTCCCCCATATTCACCATTTCCCAGAGTTCTCCCTCAAGTGCCAAGCCCACTATATCCCTAAGCAAAGAGCCATCGTATCCTCATCCGAGGAAATTCTTTTCCTCATCACGCCAGAAACCATCGACCAAATGATGCAAATATTTTGAACTAACTCCGCATCACCTTTTAACCTTGAAATCCTTACATAGTTATACCATAAGATGACTTTTCCTCAAAGAGCTCAAATATTTGAGCTTTTTCTTCCACAGTCCGCTCAACTCCCCGCTACAAATCCCCCTTATCCTTCCTCCATGTTCTCAACAAAAGGAAACTAGGTTATCACGTTGTTATTCACCTTGTTGGGTTATTATTCAGATCAGTGGGTAGATGAACCCATTCTGGGAGTTTTGTCTATTTTCTCCACTAATGAGAATCCCACTACGCAGTTCGACTTTAGCACGTTCCTAGAGAAAAACATTCCTGAGCAATTCATCAATTTCTCCATAGAAGGAATGTTTCGTTATTATTCAATATTGGAATACCTGTTTGTTTTCTTCCAAGTAGACAAATTTTCTTTTTCTATGCAGAATATGGATGGAGATGGCAAACCCTAGGCAGTAACCACATGGACTTCC
Source organism: Picea engelmannii (assembly GCA_009831015.1). Lineage (NCBI taxonomy): Eukaryota > Viridiplantae > Streptophyta > Pinopsida > Pinales > Pinaceae > Picea > Picea engelmannii. The sequence goes on from ML817891.1 coordinate 123,408, forward strand.
CTGCTTAGACATAACTCCACGGAATTCAGTTTCAAGTAGTTCATCGATCAATTCTACCACCAAGTGGTGAGTATGCTCAGGGACAAACCCGAACCCAGGATTAATGACGAAGTTTAGAGGACCCTACATCTCTCGGATCTTACAAAGACTGGTGATTGGTACCTATACCAAAATCACATTGAGATCAGATTCTATGGGTGCGAGTTGGCCCCATATAAACTGCCCAAATACTTACGTATCAAAAATTTTTCTTTGTAATACATAAGGTAAATGATAAAATTGGATGATATTCACTTTATGTCTTTAAAGAAGAATCAACAACTCAGAATCAAAGGGAAAATTGGGTCTTTCATCTGCAATAGTTGAGGCACCGGGGAGGAAGCAGACAGGCTGCTGAAGGAAATGAAATTATTTTTGAGTTTCAAATGGAACTAGGATCCATGTGGGATCATTTCAGAGATGAGGATAAAGAACAAGAATATCTCGTATGTCCATGAATCTAGGCCTAAGGTAGAAAAATTTGCAAACCGGACAGGATGGGAACCAAATACTTTGGTTGAAACAGAACAACAGGACCTCCCAGTCACTATATCATAGACAACCACACTACAAGATCCAAAGGAGAAAAGGCCTAGGCAGGATCTGTCATCTCCTGTCACTGAAGTATCATTAGAAGAATTTTGACTGCATACCAAGAGGCCAAAAACCAATCCGGCTCCTGACCCAGTTGGAGAAAAGGAAATTCCATCAACTATAGTGACAAAGGTTGATCAGTCACTCCTTAGTACAAGCGGAAAATAGATTATAACCATTGTGTTACCAAAGAAGACTACAGATACTCCATCGATCAACCAGCCAAGCAAGACAGGACCAAAGCTGAGCATCTTTGAGAAATACGATCTGATCAAGAAAAAGAATCAGAATCTGACTAGCAGCACATACACCCAATTCTGGAAGCAGACGTCAACTGCACAACACAAGATGCTATCGACATTTGACATTGAAAAGGGCAGAATGCACATGGCATTAATCCAAGCATAGGTACTAGACCCAAAGGTAATCACTGATTACAAAAGGGCCACTTTTGAGTTCCAGACTAAGGATGTGGATCCAACTGATCAAATGGATCTGCACAGGAAGATGAGAGAAATGGTTTTCTCCATGCTAGCACATGCTTCCACTACTACCTCTAGGTTACAAGTATCTCTGAACAATGTCCAAACATAGTTGAATCTAGAGAAAATATCTTCCTTTTCCAAGGATAACAGGATCAAGACACTGGAGGAATCGGTCCTCAAAATCGGGTATGATCCCTCGAATGTAAAAGAAGTCAAGGATATGATCAAGAAGAAAAATGTAGGCATAGAATCTTTGAGGAAACAACTGAAGCTGCCACCAAAAGTAGTCTCATAGGCAAAGTAAATAGTAGAGACAGAAGGAGAAAAATATGAGATGCTTAAGTTAATCATGGAGCAGAATGCACAACTCAAGGAAATGGAAGCTGAGATGGAGAATATAGTGAAAGATAAATAATAGTTGAAACCCATGGAATTCATTCCATTGAGTGCAATTCCACTCTCAGGAGTGAGCATAGCATCACTAGCAGAAGTCCCATCAGTGAATCCACTGACGTCTCTGGAAAAGATGGTTGAATTAGCCAAATCTATGGAAGAGATGAACCTGCAGGAGACATAGATTAGCAGGCTAAAAAAGGAGATTGAGATCCTTCAGGAACTCAAATATTCTTATCAAACCATATTCTCCAAGGAAAAATAGGTGTCATACCAACTCAAACAAGAGTTACAACAGCTCCAAAAGCAAACAGTGGAAGGTAAAACACTGGCTGAAGTCAAAGAAAGTGTTTGGATAGACATCACCAAGTCTATGAATGAAATATGGCCAATGATACAGATTATGTCTGAGAAAAATGAATTGGTGTAGAGAAGTAAACAAGCCATCAAGAAGATTAGATCAGAACTGGGAAATATGCCCACATAGGCTAATGAAATCATCAAATTCCTGAATTCTAAAACTAGAGAGGAGATGGAAGAGCTGAGAATTGAGGATAGAATAAAGACCATCCTTGAGGTCAAAAGTGTCTTGACCAAGAGAGGACTGATGCTACAGCTAGAAGAAAATATTTAGGCCATAAAACTGGGGTACAAAGGTTTTTTAGCATGATTGAGGCTCTACAAAAGAAAGGTCTTCCTGGTTTGAAGGTGATAAATGAAAAACTCATGACACTCCTAGATTACAAAAAGAGACTAACTGATGTGGCTAAGGATAGTTTGAAGTTTTCAGGAATTCAAGGCAACATCAATGGCAAGGCATTCCTAGATGTACTTCAGTTGGACATTAGTAGACAACATGAGATCCGGTACATCTTCACCACCAAGCCTACTTTTGCAAACTACACATAGATGGATGAAGTCTACCGAAGGTTACTCAAAGTCAACATTGCCAGTTATCTTCGATGGGAAGAGCTTTGTGACCTGATCGAGTAGTAGATGAGTTGTCCCATCCTAGTCAGCTATCCAGTCATATAAGGTCATGCAAAATCCTCAGCAATGGTTCACCCAGAAAGCAACATGAAGTTACGACACATCATCAAACAGTTTCCTAGATTTTTGTAATTTGTTAAGTTAGTTAAGCTAAAAATAGATTTACCACATCCTGATCTTTAATGACAGAATCGTTTGTAATTTTAGGTTATAGATACTTCACTTTTCTAATTATTGAGGGTTGATCTTTATGCCCTACGAGCTATCAGATTGTAATATTTTTCAAGAGATCTTCCATTAATACAAAGAGGCATTTTTACAGGATTCTTGCATGTTTTCACTGGTGATGTTTTCCTTTCTAAGTTAAATGTTATTCTCGCTTAGTTATCACACTATTTTCAAAATCTAATCTTTGAAAGTAATGAATGTTGTAGGATTTATCTTTGTATACCTCGTTTCTGACTTTAAAATATTTTAGTGTTTCATCTTCTGATTTTATGATAAAGAAATTCTTAACTGCTTCTTTGTTGTAATTGACATTCTCACCTTTTTCTTCTATTCCTCATTTATACTGCTAAAAGAATCCAGTGATTACATTATCTCACCCTGTGAAAGGTTTCTTTGTTTTCTGGTTTAGATTTTATTCTCATGATACAGACCCCATAGCCCAACGGATGTGTAAACTCTCTCAGCCAACCCGACAAACACTACGACAACAAAACCAACATATTTTATTTACCTAGCCTAATATTTAAAATGTGAAACATATCTAAATCATATAGAGAGATCCCTCTCTAAAGTTGGTAGGGATAGATCCCAACTTCAAAGTGGTTGGATAAAGTTACCTCGCGTAGATTTATTCTTTTCTGACAAACTCTAGGAAATTTACAGAGCATTGACAAAGAACAAATATGGGATGATTGGTGGGGTTTGCTTCATCACTAACAATATAGGCTAGCTGGGCTTCTCTGTACAACCTCCTATGTTCCCCTCCAAATACTGGAATGGTGGCATATGTGAGATCCATCTGTAATGTTCCTCCAAGTCTTTTAATCCAAGATCTTGACAACAACATGCCAAACTTGGGGGCAACATCAGCTACCACAATGTCCATGACCACACTCTTCATTGGAAGTTGAAATAAAGAGACCACCAACTCTTTGATGACTCCAATACATTGCACCCTCTTTGATTCAAAAGAGTACAAATCATGATAATCCTTTGTCACTTCCAGTCCCAATTCGTCCATGACTATTTTGGGAATAAGGTTGTGGGAAGCTCCTGAATCCATGAGGCAATTATGTAGCACTTTATGATGTATGTTCAGGTATGTGTAGAAGGGAGGAGATGAATCATCTCTATCTTCTACCATGGGACCTAGGATGACTACTAGATTTTCATCTTGAAGGTTCATTGAGTCAGAGGAAGGCTGAAAGGACTCATATTGTAGCAGTTTGGAGAGGGATCTTTTGAAATATTCATTTTTAACTAGCTCTGAGAGGCGTATGGGAATTCTGATCTTTTGAATTTCATGCTCAAAAATAAAGGAGGAAATAGGCTTAGGAGATTCCCTTACCTCAGAGACAGGTTCTTTGGCTACTGGCAAAGTATTATGAGCTTTCTTTTCTTTAGTAGTGGTTGTCGCAGACTTAGCAAGCCTTTCTGCTATCAGGGGCTGATCTTGGCTATCAAAATTTCCTTCTTTCTTCTTTGACCTGAGAGGGTATCTGTTAGGGGTGTTGTTGGCCTTTTCTCCTTTACCTAACTCATTGATTTAAATTTTCATAAGGGATTCTTCATATACAGATTGAGTCAAATGGGGAAAAGGGGAAGTTTCTTCAATACAATGGATTTCAGGGTTGAGCTCATCTATCTCCTTTATTTCCTCATGAGAAACTAGGTTATTTTGGAGAGGGGTTTGAATCCTTTGATATTCCCTGTCTTTTCCCCTTTGTTCCCTTGGGAAATCCTATGGCACATTGTTATTAGGCCTCCTAAAACCTCTATTGTCAGCATTCTGGGGATTTTTGTACGTGGGCTTCCCTTCTAACTCCCACCTTTACATTCTAGCTGAAAGCAATTTTAGCATTCTAGTCACTTCGTTCGACTGAAGGGGAAGGGGAGAGGAATTGGATGGGGAGGATTCAGGTCTTTTCCTGTAGGTGTCTCTATCATCTTTATTCCTAAGTCTGTCAACAACCAATATGTTAGATTATACTTCCACGACTGCATCCTGCATGTGAGCCAGAGTAGTGGCTCTTCTCTCCCTCAACAGAAGGCAGAAATAGGGATCAAAAGCACTATCATAAGTGATCTTAGTAGAGGCTTATGAGGGATTTATATCAACGAGGATTTTATTATACATCTTATTGAATCTCTTGGAGAAGTCAGAGACAGACTCTCCTTCCTTTCTCTTCAAAGACCCAAACTTTGCCATGTAATACATAAAGTCTTTTTTGTCCCTCCATTGTCTCAAAAAGGCATTATACAAAGCCTCAATCCCATCAATAGATCCAGGGGGCAGGGCCCTGAACTATTTTCTAGCTTCGCCTTCAAGGCTATGGACAAAAATCATCATCCATACGTTTGCATGCATGATAACATGATCATCTGTGAAGTTGTAAAAGGTTTCAAGGTGTTCTTCTGCGGCTACATCTCCTTCGCCTGTGAACTTGGGTAGCTTCTTAAGGTAGACATCTATTGGAAGGGAATTGAGAGGCTAAGGTAACACAAGGGGATCATACCTAGCAACTATTATAGCCTCCATTTTATTCATGGGGGGATTTTTTCCTTCCATAGGAATATTAGGTGAAGGAGAACTTGGAGGAGAAGGAGCTTGAATAGGGAAAACTGGGAATGAGCTTCTAGGTGTAAAGGGAAACAACGAGGGATTTAGAGAGAAGGATAAAGGGCTTGAGTTAGCAGACGCTTCTCTTTGTGCAGTAGTAGCAATAGTAACAAGAGGATGGGTGGTGAAATCTTCTGCGGTCCAGGGTCTACGCCAAGGTACAACTTCAGGGGAGAGGGGAGTGACAAGGATTTCTCCTTCCAATCTCAGACCAAGAGGGGAAAACTCTGTAGGAACACTCCCAAAATTTAGGAAACGGGAAACTTCAAAAATGGGTCTGCTAGGAAGCTAAGAGGAAGAAGATGGAGTTTCTACAGATGGAGGTGGTGAATTACTTGGTTCAGCAGTGGAAGCTTCTCCTTGAGAGGCCTTCCCTTTTTTGATAGTCACCTCTGAATCGACTTTAGGTGCAGCTAGAGGTATGTGTGAATGGGCCGGTGTGTGTCTACCTCTAGAAGCCACAATTTACAACAACAGGTTTGCCTTAGTGGATTTGTCACAATGGAGTCGTTAGGTGCACAGTAGAAATATTCAAGGGATCTGATGCTTGATGCACCTTCAGAATCATAGGCTCAATGTCGTTCAATCCCAGGGAAAAAATCTTCAACTTCGTCCCCAACAATGGTGCTAGAAATGTTAGCATCGGAAGTCACTCCTGGATTGCAGCAGGAGTAGATCCCGACGCCCATTAATTTATGTCATGATTTGTAAAAAGGGGGTGATCGAATGGAGGTAAACTTAGGATGATATCAGTCACTCAGAAAACTGGGCTGGGACAGCAAGGACATGCGAGGTCTTGATCTAACTTAAGCCAATAAGTTGTATAGTGGTGATTAAGTGAAAGAAAGAAGGGGAAAAGTCTTGGGTATGATATCCTCTCAGACCAAAGAAGCTTCAAAGTAAATCTCAAATGTTGTAGAACTGATACAATCAAACATACATCATAGAGTTACAACAACACCCAACTGGACCTTCCATGCCCGAGTTCTTAAGATTCATAGGAACAAGGAAAGCAGAAAGTTGGCCGCCATTAATCAAGAAATCTCAAAATATCATTGTATATCTAGAGAACCAGAGGCTAAGTTAAGGATTTACAGTCAGGATCATTGCTCTACCATCGATAAATCAAAAAAATGGCAAGATTGCCTACATATACCCCAGGCCCATAACGGCATCAAAACCAAGACTTATCATTAAAAACATTACATCTACATGTTTACTAGCAGACTTCACCTATAGTCTTTGGACAATTGTGCACTTGTGTCAGACACAACCAGGCTCTTGACAATTCTGCAAAAGAATTGACCTATCTCAGGTCCCTTCTCTGGACTTTCCACTTATGGCAGAAACGATGTTTAACCATCTCCAACTGCCTCAATAACTACTTCCTTGGGATTGAGAATGTCCCAACCAACTCTGCACTCTTGGTACATGGAGGTCCTCTCACACTTCCACCTGGATCGGTTGAACGACCTAATGGATAAGGCGTGGAGGCCGGTGCAAAGACCGGGGCACAAGATTGGAAGTAGTGGATGGACGGTGATGCTGTGACACCCAATAAGAAGTGCCATGAGGTATGGATAGGAAACGGGCAGAAGTGGCATGGAAAATAGGGTATAAGTGGATAAGGAGTAGATATGACCATATATATGGAGGTGACTGGGATAGAAAGAGAGGCACATGGCAGGAGGTGAGTGGATGATGAGATGGGGAGGGGCCATGTGGATGGAGAGAGGGGCGCTGTAGCACCAAATAACAAGGAAAAGTGCCATGGGAAAGTGATGGGGAATATATAAGGTGGTGGGCCTAGATCAGGAGGAAGGATGAATTGGAGGATGAGGGGGAAAACACTTGGCAGGAGGTGACAGGTGGAAGCGAGGAAAGGGGAAAAGGATGGGCCAGGATGACACTGAATGGAAGATGTATGGAGGAAGGTGGATGGTGGAGGAGATTGGATATGTGACAATGTGGGGTCCAATGAAAGCCACCAATTCTGGACCCCCCCCCTTTTATTAAAGGTAGAATGGCAAGGGGGGTCTGGAATCCAACCTTGATCGCAGATATGAGTGCCTCAATCCAGGTCGTTGAGAGCTGCGCAGCCAATTTTGGACCCACTGCCTCCACTTTAAAGGTAGAATGGTGAGGGGGCTCTAGAATCTGATCTTGACCTGATCCAGGTGGATATTGGGGGCCACCCACCTTTTCCAAATGGCTCAAAACAGTTTTCTGGCCATTTTGGCAATTTACTATTTTTAGTAGGTTTTAACTTTCGGGGCCATTTTGAGGGCCTAAATGAAGGTTTTTTGAGATCTAGGTTCTCAAATATATCCAAAGGAATTATTGAGCCCCCAAAATGAATCTCCTCGATGATACCTTTCCAACGAGCTATCACACGCCTAAAACGAAGATCGTATGCAAAAGTTACGACCCCGAGAAGTTGATGCACCAACTTACCCAAACGGGGCCCACATGACTTTTGGTGCTTCATATCCTAGGGTTAGGTTTTTGGATGTCTAGGACTTTTTGCATTCCCAATTATTGTAAAAAGGCCTCCAGAGCCTCATTGTAACCATCTTCTTGCGAATGCGAGTAGCCGCCACATCTTTTCTCAGAGATAAGCTGCCACCATTCTAGCGAGTCTTTCACTCTATATTTTTACAGTCTCTGTACATTTCTCTGATTAATAGAAATCATGTATTAATGTATATCTATGTTTATGTTTGAATATATGATACATTTATGTTATATTATTGAATATCTGCAATATCTCTGTGCATTTCTTTATTATATCTCCGCTCTCATTTCGTGCCGAAAATAATCCGGATCATGACCATAGATCTGGGCATGCAAATTCTGGCTGCCCATATTTTCTCACCGCTTATCCAAATGTGAATTTGCACCCCAACTTAGGGTAAGTGGGTTTTTACTCCACTTCTTGCCATTTTTTCTCCAAAGGGGGTCGACTTTTAGGAAAAAATACCCCTCTTACATGTTTAGGTGCTAACAAGAACAACAAGTGTCAACATAGTCTGGATACCCTCAAGGAAAAGATGGTCACCACACTAATATTAGTATTTCCAGACTGGGAAAATATATTCCACGTGCATGTAGATGCATCAGCCATAACACTTGGATCTATCTTGGTGTAGCTAGGAATGGGATATTTAGACCACCATATAGCCTTTGTGAGCAGGAAGCTATCAGAATCAAAACATAACTACAACACTACAGAACGAGAAGGCCAAGCTATGGTTTATGCACTACATAAATTTAGACATTATTTATTGGGAAAACACTTTAATATGTTCACAATTCACTCAGCCCTGAAATACCTAGTCAATAAGCCAGTGTTGGGGGGGAGAATATGTCGATGGTTACTACTATTTCAAGAGTTCAAATTCAAAGTCATAGTAAAGCCAGGAAAATTGAATGTAGGACCTAACCACCTATGAAGAGTCACAAATGGAGAATAACCTACGAATTTAGAAGACAACTTCTCGGATGCAAAATTATTCTTAGTCCAGATCGTTGATGAATATTTCATAGATATCATTCAGTACTTAAGAACAGGTGTTATCACTGAAATTTTGTCCGCACATGGTTACAAGAATTCAACATCGTCAAACAGTGATGAAGTCATCCATGGACCTGAATTAATACCACAACATTCAAAAATGTCAGAAAACTATACAAAGTAGTAAAAAATTGAAGAGCGCTATGCAGACATTGGGCGCGCACGCACATGCACGAGACAGGAATGTAGAAATCGCGCACAGGCGCACGATGCATGACTGTTAGCGCAAAAATCCGTGCACCTGCTAAACGATGGATTTATGAGAGTGGTTGGCCTCCCACCCACTTATGGTTCAACTCCCAAGCCAATTTGACCCTCAAATCCAGACTGGATCTAACTGGTGGGCTGGTCAAAGACCTAAGAATGCCCTAATTGGCCTCTTTTCACACTACAAAGCAGTTAAACAATAACCCAAAGCAATGCTATAAAAATCCATGGATGCACCTCATTTTTTTAAGGAATTCAATGTAATGTTATGTTGCCTCTATTGTTTTGAGGACTCCATCATTGTCAAGAGCATATTGGCACCATTACATTGGAAAATCCACCTCACCATTGAGTGGATTTGTAAAGAGTTCTTTCATCACCATTTTCCATTTTTCTTTGTTGTAAGAAGAGCTATCTAGTGGGGGTCCAAGAGCCCTCCCTTGGAGGAAGAAGGGACTCGTAGTTCCCTTTCTTCTTGGTGCTTTGTTTTCACTAATATATCAGCCTCAAACATTGGTGACATGGGTCTTATGGTTCTTTTTGTTTCTATGTCCCTATGCTCATGAATTTAGTTTTTATTGCATTTCTTAGTTTAATTCTTAATTATAGTATTTTATTTTCTTTCCCTAACTCTTTTCCTTGTAGCTGTCCTTCTCAGCAGACCCAACTAAGCTTGCAAGCACCTCTATTTTTCTCACCAAGGTGATGAAAGAGGCGCTATAGATTGGCGACTCCATTGGGGAAAGGTATCAATTTCCTACCTCATTTGGGTTTTTCTTGCTCTTCTATTAGTTTGTTTAACTTCCAGGTACACTAACCGGCCTAAGCCGACCTGCCAACCAACCAATTCCAAGTTGAATTGAGAGAAATCCATTTAGATTTTTCATTCTTGGCCGTGTGCCATATATGCACGAGTTTTTAAGCCCATAGACACGCATCGTGTGCCCATGCACCTAATTCACAATTTTGTTTTGCGCATGCGCGCCTATTGACTTGTCTCTATTCGCGCGCATGCGCTCTGTGCACCTCTGTCTCCACTGAGACCCACGCACCTGTGAACAATTTCATATTGTAAAGTTGTTGAGATGTGGGGAAGGTCATTTTCCTTCTTAAAAATGATGTCAAGAATTTTTTAAATCTACACCACAGTTAGTCCCCTCATCATATAAAGGGGTTACTCAAAAAAACACATAGGCACTTCGGAGGATAAAATCAATTTCCCTTATTTGCTTTTTTCCACATGGATGGCTTGTTTTGACTCACAAGATAAGTTGGAAATTATTTTAAATCACATTTAACTTGCATTGGGACTAGAATTTGAATAACAATAGCTTAATATGCTCTTCTCTTGCGCCTCCAAGCGATCTTGAGAATCAGAAAAAGATTGTGAAACGATTTCATCTCCCTTAAGAACATTAAAACCTTTAGGAGAGGACAACAACCCTTCTTGGGACTCCTCTTAGTTTACTTCTTCAAATGCATCTTAATATTGTAACGGGCCCATACATTCCCACATGCTACAAATATAGGATAGTGTTTGAATTTTTTTCTTTCTTAGATCAAAACACTAAGAAAGTTTAAAGGTTTTGTAACGGGCCCATACATGCCCACATGATCAATCTAGGATAGTTTCAAAGCTTTTCTTAGATTACATCACAATATGGAGTTAAAGGGATAGTAACGGACCCACATGTCCACATGCTAGCTTCCTAGGGACTTTTGAGTTACGCAAGGTTGTACCAAAGGCACTTAGTTAATTAGGTAATCAAACACTTGTAAGGACCAAGTGAAGTCCACATGCAACAAGGTGACATCTAATTCACTAAAAATTGGCACACTTTCACTCACACAAAAAATTCACTTATCACTCACATAGCTTCTTCTTGAAACGTGGAGGTCAAAGTAAGTTTCCTCCAAAGGCATTCCGAAAATACCCCACCCTTTTCTTGATGAGACTATCCACTCCCATTTTTAAATCAACGAGGTTGGTTTTCACCCCCAACCTCCCAAAACAAATACATCTAAAATATTTCTAAAAACTCACTAAGTTTTCCTCCACAGGAGGTGCCAAAATAATTTTTTTAGTATAGGTAGGATTTAGGGGATAGGAATCCAAATAACTCCCCATTATCTGGTTCTCACATTGTCAAAACATAGAGGTTGTCAAATAGGGAACTGAAAATCCTCCAAGTCAAGTGTTCCAATACCATAAGGCAGGAAGATACTCGTGAAGGGTTGAAGGATGAGATCCAGTTGTTCTGTGCATCCCCCCTTGAGGCACCCACCTCTTGGATGAGATCCAGCCCGTGACCCATTTCTTAGGCCGAAAATCTAAATGCCGCACTTTGATCGAGGTACCTAGTGACCAACTTTAGGAGATATACCCAGGTGGAAATTGTGGGCTGAAATTGCACCTTGACTGGATTTTGTGTGGATATTGGGAAATATCACCAGCTCTTTCAGGATATGCCCCCTTTACCCCTCATTATAACCAGTTATTTCATCCTTCACTAGTTTCTCTTCTAGTGACTTCAGACCCCACTGTTGAGTACTATTGGAAGGTCCAGTGCTATTTGAGAGTGTTGGCAGCCAGAAGTCACTCCTGGATTGCTTGTAGGAGAAGAGCCTGATGCCCATCAGTTTAATGTCATGATTTGTTTAAATGGGTGATCAAATGGAGAAAAACTCAGAACAATATCGTCTCAACTAAGAAACTAGGCCAAGCATGCATGGATGAGTGAGGTCCTGATAAAATTCAAACAGTGAGTTGCAATAAAGGGTGAGTAGGAGGAAGACTTTCATGAGAAGAGGGAAAAGGTCTATCATAAACACCAAGTCCATAACAGATTGGAGAAGAAAGCACCCGAACACAAAATCCTTTTATATTCAAACACATAAAACCAGAGAATACAATAATGTCACAACAAATCCTTTATCATAAAAAAATTGCAACAATCCACGTGAATCCTTCGACTGTGAACTCTCTGGCATGAGATGAAACATAGATGAAAAAGAAGAATTGTTTGTCATAAACCAAGAAGTCTCAAACACAGAGGCATAACCAGGAAACCGGAATGGTTGTTGAAACTTTACAGTTGGGAGCTCATCTCTACCATCGATAGATACAAAAATGGTGAAAATGCCTTCATATACTCAAACTATCAACAACAACAAAATCGAGACGTAGCATTAAAAACTTTGCGTCTGCATGGCTTCTGACAATCTGCAGCTGCAATCTTTGAATGGTCGTGCAACTTATGGCAGACGCGATTGATCTTCTGACATTTTCATCGGTGAATCGACGTGCCTTTAATTCATTGCCGGACTCTCCCATTATGGTGGAGGCGATGTCTAACCACCACCAACCGCTTCAATAACTGCTTCGTCGGGATTGAGAATGACCCGGCCAACTCGGTGCCTTTGGGATGTGGAGGGCCTCCCATGCTGCCACCTAGAATAACTTAATAGCTTGAAGGACAGATATGGAGGCCAACGTGGAAGGTGGGGCTCGGCAACAGAATGATGGGGTCGGACCACAGGGGCGAAGTCTGAAAAGATGAGGGGGCGAGAGATATTATAGGAAAGACACATGGCAAAAGGAATAAGCGGAGTAGGCTGGAAGATGGACGTGATGGGCACTTTTAGTGGGAGGTCGACGTGGAGGGAAAAGGACACATGGCAGGTGGTGAGTGGACGATGAGACAGGGAAAGGGCCATCCGGACAAAAGAGTAGAGGAGGACAGATGACACACGACAGCAGGGGGAAAAGGTGGTTATGGAGGATGACATGACGGGAGAAGGGCCCATGCTGGCTAAACACAGGGAAACTGAGAAGGATGAGACTATCCAAGCGTCATTGATTCGGGCGCGTCGATCTCGGTTGTCGAGAAGCTGCGTCCGCGATTCTAGACCCCCCCCCTCCGCTTAAAGGTAGAAAGGTGGGGGGGGTCTGGAATTTCCTTTGTTGCCATTGATCCAGGCATGTTGATCTGGACTATTGGAGAGATGCGCCCCCGATTCTGGACCCCCC
>ML817891.1:136677-159834 GCA_009831015.1 Picea engelmannii
CGAGTGTGGGAATCGTTGTCTCTCGGACTTGCTCGTTACTTACCACGGGCGCATTATCATTCATAACTTAGGACGAGTGGGTTTTTAACCCATTCTTTTTGCATTCTAGCCCCCTACAAGAAATATCGCTAACATTTGGCTCCATGGGGGATAGAGTCGTCCCTATGATGCTCTAAGAACACTTTTTCATATTCAGTGCCTTGTTGTTGGGCTATGGAGTCATTTATTAGTTCGAAAAACTAAAACAAAAATAATATTTACAAAACAAAACAAAAAGAGCCATTTGTGGCTCACAGAAAACACTTTTTTAAGAAATGCCCATTTACTGGGCTGCTGGAAACTTCTTTGCCTTCCAGATCCTACAACTTGTAAGTATTGTTTGCAAAAAATTCAAGGATCTTGAAAGGCCCACACTAGAGGGCATCAAATTTACTGTGTTTTCCCTTTTCCTACCTGGGTGCATCCCATTTGAGCACCAGATCACCCTACTCAAATTCCTTCTTTTTTATTTTCCTGTCAAAGGCCTACTTGATCCTCTGCTGATGATTGTAGGCTCTGTCCATGACCTGTTCTCTGATCTGCTTCACTTCCACCATATGATGAATCCTTCTGAGCACATGGTTAGGTTCTCCTTCAAAGTCCTAGAGGAGATTTTCCAGAGGTAAGGCAAGCTGAGTGGGGAAAACAACCTCTATTCCATAAACCAGTTGGAAAGGTGAGATGCCCAGCGATTTCTTTGTTGTCACCCGATCATCCCAGAGAGAAAATTTGAGCTTTGAGTCCCAGCCCATTTTATTTTCCTCCAGTAGCTTCTTGATCATCTTGATTAGGCTTTTATTGGAGGACTCCACCAGTCCATTTCCTTGAGGATAGTAGGGAGTGGAGTGAATCAATGCAATATGGAACTGTTCACAGAATTTGAACAGAGGCTCAGACCGAAAGGGAGAGGCATTATCAGTGACGATTATGCTGGGGCAACCAAATCTAGATATAATATCTTCCAGGAAGTTGATAATCACTTTGTGAGAAGTGCTTCTGGTAGGGACAACTTCTATCCATTTGGTGAAGTAGTCGGTCATAGTCAGAATCCAACGGTGTTGGCCACTTGAGGGAGGATGAATTTCTTCGATAAAGTCCAGTCCCCACTGCTGAAAGGGTCCTGAAACTACTACAAGATTTAATGGCAGAGATTTGAGCTGCTTCTTCCTTGAGAACTTCTGGCATTTGATGCAATCTCTAATTTCCCTGCAGACATCAGGAAATAAGGTGGGCCAGTAATAACTAGCTCGAAGGATCTTGTGAGCTGTGGTCTTCCAAAAATGATGACCTCCATAGAGACCGCTATGGAAATCAAACATAACCTTCTGGGCCTGCTGTGTGTCTAGACACCTCAGTAATACCCCCTAGGGGTCTTTCCAATACAAGGCTTGGTCAACGAGCCAGTATCTGACTGCTTTGAGCTTTAAATCTCTTGCCTTGCTTTTTTCCATCCCATCAGGAGGCCTCAATTCCTGCAAAAAATACAAGATATCTTTGTACCAGGGGCATGCTTCTAATGGTAAAGATATTTGGGAACTCCTGTTGGATGACTCATCTTGCTCGTTGATGAAATTGATTCCCAAGGCTCTGCAATTTGATTCAGCCAGCAGCTTGGCCAAACCCTGCCCCTTTACTAGCTTAGTGGGTTTAATATTCAGATCAAATTCTAGGATCTTGGCGATCCATTTACCTCTCCTCCCATCTATGTCAAGCTATATAAGAATGTCCTTCACAGAGGTTGAAGGGACATATGCAGTGATTTTTGAGTGTAAGACATAGACTCTGAAATCTTTGAGGGCTTTCACTAGGTCATAGGCTTGCTTCTCCATGATCTCATACCGGAGCTCTGCATCTCTCAATGCTTTGCTAAAGAAGGCAATAGGCTGCTCTTGCCCTTGGTCGTTTTTTCTGAAATAAGACTGCTGCTACTATATCACAAGAGGCAAAAGAGAAAATCAGAAAATCTTTGGAATAATCGAGACTGATTAGCAGAGGTGCCTCAGTCAATGCCTTCTTTATTCGGACAAAAGATTCTCTCGGTTCAGAGGTCCATTTCACTTCATTCCCCTTCCTGAGCATGGATGTGATGTGTTTCACCAACTCAACAAAATTTGAGACAAATCTCCTCAGAAAATTGATCCTTCCCAAAAATGCCTGAACCTCTTTCTTAGATCTGGGAAGTGACAGGGATTGAATTTCTTCTACCCTGTCAGGGTCAATTCTCACTCCCTCTGCTGATACTATATGGCCTAACAACTTCCCTTCTTGCATAGCAAACAATGATTTCTTGGGATTCAGGGAAAGGCCAAACCTGCGACACTTCTAGAAAACCTTCTTCAAGTGGTAGCGGTGCTCTTTATCAGTCTTGGAAAAGACTGTTATTTCATCTAAGTAAATCCCCATGAACTTATATGTTTCTCTGATGAAGTCTATGTCCATGGCTCGCTGAAATGTTTCTCCCGCATTCATCAGTCCGAAAGGCATCTTAGCATACATGAATGTGCCCCAAGGAGTGGTGAAGTCTGTCTTTTCTCTGTCCTCAGGCATGAATGATATCAAATTATAACCAAAAAAGCCATCAATCATAGATATTCTAGATGCGCCAGTGACCTTCTGCAATATATGCTCCATGTTGGGTAGGGGATAATTGTCCTTCCTTGAACTTCTATTCAGGTTCCTGAAATCGACACAGAGTCTGATTTCTCCATTCTTCTTCCTTACTGGGACCAAATTGGCCACCCAGTTTGAGTATCTTAAGGGGACAATGATTTGGGCATCCAGCAGCTTCTTCACCTCTCTCTCCATGACAGGTAACAGCATGGGATTTATCTGTCTCAGCTTCTGCTTGAATGGCTTAGCCTCTTCTTTCAATGGGATCTTGTGCTCAATGAATGACGTGTCATATGTCTTGAGGTCTTCGTAAGTCCATGAAAACACGTCAGAAAACTCCCTCAACAACTTAGTGTATTCGGCCCTCTGCTCCTCGGTCAAACTCCTTGACAATTTAACAAACTTGGGCTCCCCTGGTGTGCCTATGTTGCACTCATCTGTGTCAGCATCATCAATTGAAACTCTACCCTTTACTGCCACATCATTTCCATCAAACAACCTTTCTAATGGGATTAGACCTTTCAGTATGTGGTTGCTTGGTAGCTGTATAATCCGGTGGTCAACGATTTTATTCAACAATTCTCCAAGGTGAGGGTCTAGTTTTCCTTCAACGTCAGGATCCTCATCTATGTGTGACGCAGAAAAGTCATCAATGGATTGGAGAAATTTTCCAATCTCCTGATCATCCTCAAATACCTTCCAATGCTTGACATTGTCCGGTACAGAGGGTCTGTATTTTATTTCAACATTAGACCTGATAGTGGGCAGTGCAGGGACTTTGAGAAGACTAGCTGTGAAAGATAAAAAGTCAGCTGGGGCATTTTCTTCCCTTGGAATTAAAGAGATGTTAAAATCCAGGAAGAAATTATTCACAAGGTCCCATACCTCATTCCTGTAATTCTTGAGATGAGGATGCTTGGCCTGATAAACACTTTTGACTTGCTGGACAATCAAATATGCATCCCCAAACACAGCTATCTCCCTTATTCCCATCTCCTTTGCATCTCTTAATCCCATAACCAGAGCCTCATACTCTACCACGTTGTTGGTGACTTCAAATGCCAGCTTGTATGACAGAGATATGGTCTCTTGAGAAGGGGATATGAATACCACCCCGGCACCTGCACCTATACTGGAAGAAGCCCCATCAAAGAACATATTCCAAATAGAAGTGGTTGGAGGGGGAATCTCTTGATTAAGAATGGGTTGCTTTCTGATTTGCAAAGGGGCCTCAGGAGTCTCAGTGACCTGTAACAAGATAGACCCTAAGTCAGTGTCTAGTGAAAAAATGGGGTGATTAGTAGGGTTCGCTTTGTCACTGACTATGTAGGCTAGTTGTGTGTCTCTGTATAATCTCCTGTGTTCCCCTCCAAAGACTGGGATGGTGGCATATGTAAGGTCCATCTGTAACATCCCCCCAAGTCTCTTAATCCAAGACCTTGACAATAGCATGCCAAACTTGGGGGGAACATCAGCTACCAAAATATCCATGACCATACTCTTTATGGGCAGCTGAAACAAAGAGACTACCAGGTCCTTGATGACTCCCAAACATTGCACTCTCCTGGAGTCAAAATAATAGAGGTCATGATAGGCTCGGGTGACTTCCATTCCTAATTCTTCCATGACAGCTTTGGGCATGAGGTTATGAGAGGCTCTTGAATCCATCAAACAATTATGCAGCACTTTGTCATGTATGTTCAGGGAGGTGTAGAAGGGAGGGGATGAGTCATCTCTGTCTTCTACCATGGGGCCTAGGACAACTGCTGTCCTTTCATCTTGGAGGTTTATGAAGTCTATGGAAGGGCCTGAGGCTTCAGATTTCAAAAGGTTAGAGAAACACTTTTTGAATTCATTGTCTTTTATAATCTTAGTGAGGGGCATAGGGATTCTGATCTTTTGGATCTCATGCTCGAAATTAAATGAACAAGCAGGCTTTGGAATTTCTCTAATTTCAGGAACATGATTTTGGACAATGGGAGAGAGGGGTTGGGCCTTCTTACCTCTGTGACTGTCTGCTACCTCATTAGCAGGCTTCTCTGTTCTATAGGAATGCTCTGGAACATCAGGTACTGATGCCCTTTTGTCGGATCTCAGGTTATATCTGCCTCGACCACCACTAGCTTTGTCTTCTTTGCTCAATTCATTTCATTGACTGCTCATGAGAGACTCCTCATATGCTAATTGGGTCAGATGAGGGAAAGGGGGAGTGACTTATAAACAGTGGATTTTAGGCTCAGGATCATCTGTTTCCCCTTCTTGTTCATCGGCCACAAAATTGTTCTGAAAGGGAGCCTGAATTCTTTGGTCGTCCCTGTCTCTTTCTTTTTCTCTATGCATAGTTGGAGGATAAAACTTATTTGGCCTTCTGAAACCTGATCTATTCTCGGTGATCTGAGGGCCCTTGTTCATTTGTTTCCTTTACACTTTTAATCTCTCCATCTCTCCTTTCAGAAAGTTCATCACCTGGGTCAGCTCATTCACTTGAGGGTGGGGCAGTGATGGGCCGGAAGTTGAGGCTTCCGGTTTTCCCTTTCTTCTATCTACGTCAGCCTTGTTCCTTAGTCTATCAGCTACTAATATGTTGGATTCCACTTCTATAGCTGCATCTTTCATATGAGCTAAGGAGGTGTCTCTTCTTTCTCTTAAGAAAAGACAAAAATCAGGGTCAAATGCACCAGCATAGGAAGTCTGAGCGGAGGCTTCAGATGGCTTTACCTCTGCAGGAATCTTGTTATACATCTTATTGAATCTTTTGGAGAAGTCAGAGACAAAATCTCCTTCCATCTTCTTCAGAGACCCAAACTCATTCATGTAATATATGTAATCTTTCCTATCTCCCCACTACCTCAGGAAAATAGTATCCAGGGCTTCAATGCCAGCAATAGATCCAGGGGCCAGTCCCCTAAACCACTTCCTAACTTCACCATCCAAGCTCTGAACAAAGACTCTCATCCAGAGATCTTCATTTTCAATGTTCAGATTGTCTGCATAAATGTAGAAGGAAGCCAGATGCTCTTCTGCAGTTATGTCCCCTTCCCCAGTGAACTTGGGCATGTTCTTCAAGTAGTCTCCAGCAAGGAGAGGATTCATGGGATGAGGTAGGATTAAGGGAGAATATCTATAAGTGACTATGGCATCCATTCTAGTTAGAGGGGGATTAGCACCAGCCATAGGGATATTAAGTAGAGGAGAACTCGGAGGAGAAGGGGTGCGAATGGGAGATGTCGGGAAAAAGGTTCTCATAGGAGACGACGGGGAAAATAGAGAGAAGTCTAAAGGACCTGAATGTGCAGATGCTTCTCCCTGTGAAATAGTAGTAATAAAAGGAGGGGTGGTGAAATATCCTGAGGCCTGAGGTCTATACTAAGGCACAACTTCCAGGGAGGGGGGGTGACAAGGATCTCTCCCTCTGATACTAGACCAGGAGGAGAAAAATCAGCAGGAACTCTCCCGAAATTCAAGAAATGAGAAACATCAGAGGAAGGACGACTCAAAAGCTGAGAGTAAGAGAATGGATTTTTCACAGAAGGAGGTGGGGAAATACCTGATTCGGATGTGAATCTTTCTCCTTGAGGGGCCTTTCCTCTTCTGAGAATCACCTTCGGATCTTGTTTAGTTGTAGCCAGAGCCAGTTGTGGATGGGACCGCGTGTGTCTGCCGCCAGAAGCCACAACTAATCCAATGGGTTCACCGCAGTGGAGTTGTCACAATGGAGTCGCCAGGTGCATAGTAGCAATCTTTAAGTTATGATATCTGATGAACCTTTAGAATCATCTTAATCTTTGTCATTCAATCCCGGGGAAAATATTCAACTTCGTCCCCGGCAATGGTGCCAGAAATGTTGGTGGCCGGAAGTCACTCTTGGATTGCTTGCAGGAGCAGAGCCCGACGCCCATCATTTTAATGTCACGATTTTCTTAAATGGGTGATCAAATGGAGAAAAACTCAGAACAATATCGTCTTAACTAAGAAACTAGGCCAAGCATGCATGGACGAGTGAGGTCCTAATAAACTTCAAACAGTGAGTTGCAATAAAGGGTGAGTAGGAGGAAGACTTGCATGAGAAGAGGGCGAAGGTCTATCATAAACATCAGGTCCATAACAGACTGGAGAAGAAAGCATCCGAACACAAAATCCTTTTATATTCAAACACAGAAAACTAGAGAATACAATAATGTCACAACAAATCCTTTATCATAACAAAATTGCAACAATCCACGCGAATCCTTCGACTGTGAACTCTTTGGCATGAGATGAAACATAGTTGAAAAAGAAGAATTGTTTGTCATAAACCAAGAAGTCTCAAACACAGAGGCATAACCAAGAAACCAAAATGGTTGTTGAAACATTACAGTTGGGAGCTCATCTCTACCATTGATAGATACAAAAATGGCGAAAATGCCTTCATACAATCAAACTAGCAATAGCAACAAAATCGAGACGTAGCATTAAAAACTTTGCATTTGCATGGCTTCTGACAATCTATAGCCACAATCTTTGAATGGTCGTGCAACTTATGGCAGACACGATTGATCTTCTGACAGTTTCATTGGTGAATTGACGTGCCTTTAATTCATTTCCGGAATCTCCCATTATGGCGGAGGCGATGTCTAACCACCACCAATCACTTCAATAACTGCTTCATCGAGATTGAGAATGGCCCGGCCAACTCGGCACCTTTGGGATGTGGAGGGCCTCCCACACTGGCACCTAGACTAACTGAATAGCTTGAAGGACGGATATGGAGGCCAACGTGGAAGGTGGGGCTCGACAACGGAATGATGGGGTCGGACCGCAGGGGCAAAGCCTGAAAATATGAGGGGGCGAGAGAGATTATAGGAAAGACACATGGAAAAAGGAATAAGTGGAGTAGGATGGAATATGGATGTGATGGGCACTTTTAGTGGGAGTCTGACGTGGAGGGAAAAGGACATGTGGTGGGTGGTGAGTGGATGATGAGACAGGGAAAGGGCCATCCGGACAAAAGAGTGGAGGAGGACAGATGACACACGACAGCGGGGGGGGGAAAGGCGGTTTTGGAGGATGACATGACGGGATAAGGGCCCATGCTGGCTAAACATAGGGAAACTAAGAAGGACAAGACTGTCCAAGCACCGTTGATCTGTGTGCATCTATCTTTTCCGTCAGGAATCTGTGTCCGCGATTCCGGACCCTCGCCCTCCGCTTAAAGGTAGAAAGGCGGGGGGGGTCAGGAATTGCCCTTATTGCCGTTGATCCGGGCATGCTAATCTGGACCATTGGAGAGATGCGCCCCCGATTCCAGACCCCCCCTGGCTTAAAGGTAGAAAGGTGGGGGGGTCCAGAATCCCATATGTGCCATTGATCCGGGCGCACGAATCGCTCCCGCTCGGACTTGCACGTTACTTACCAGGGGCGCATTATCATTCAGAACTTAGGACAAGTGGGTTTTTAACCCATTCTTTTTTCATTCTAGCCCCCTACAAGAAATATTGCTAACAAAGAGGAAGGACATTACGTTTTCTAGGACACGATCATTTGCTTTCTTTTGATTCTCCATGCAGACAAAACCCACTTACCCATATATATGCTACTTTTTCAAAACATTTTATGTATGATGCACATTTGATTACAATTTGATTTGGATATATATATTGTGTAAACATTCAACGCAAAGGCTCTTGTTTCTATATTACTCTCACCACTCTTTGCAGACATTCATGTAACTAGTCTAACATCATAGGGGAACCACAGAACCCCCATCATTCACGACGCTTGCTAAACCTCCCCCCTATCTTAGGGGGAGTGTCTGGTCTTGCCCACTCATCGACACTTCATTCACACACTCTTGTGAGTGCTACTATTTTAGGATCAACTTTGCTTGGTTCTACATTACTTGGGTCCTCTTCCCAAGGTCATCCATTCACTCACTCTCCTTTACATGGAAGCGGGGGACCCACTTCCTCTCAAGGAGGAAGCACCAACCCACCTATCCCCCCTCAAGGGTCAGGTTCAAAACACACCATGGCTGGAGCTAATCCATTCGCCCCCACTACAAATTCCATATTTGGCCTCTCTCAACATACTGGATCTCAACAAACTCACTAATGATCCTATATTGCATGATCCCACATGGCCTGCAATGCCAACTAAACTACCTTCAGACATACCAAAGTTTGAAGGAAAGGTAGGTAATGACCCTACCAACCATGTTATGACATTTCATCTATGGTGCTCCTCCAATAGCATTATGGATGATTCCATCAGACTGCGATTATTTCAACGCACACTCATTGGCCCATCGGCTAAATGGTATGTCGAATAAAAATCAGGGTCCCACGCAAATTTTGAGTCATTGGCCAAATCATTCTTGACATTTTTCCAATTACCCATCCACCACGATAATGGTCTAGAACTACTTTCTAATTTCAAACAAACCTCAGCCACACACATCGTTGACCACATTCACGAATGGTGTAGGTGACGTAGTTTGTGCAAAGAAAAAACTACCAAGCAACAATGTCTTGACTAGTTTCTTAGATCACTTGTCTCTCTCCTTGGTAAGGATGTAGCTTCCACCTTCCCTCAATCTGAAGAGGAATCCATCAATAAGGCCCAACAGTATGACCTCATCTATGTACAGTCAGGGTACTTATACACCATACTTCCTGATCTTCCAAAACCTGTACCATTTGGCCAAGACAAACTTGGGATGTCTCACTCAGTAGGCAGACTGATTGGTGCCACCACTCACCATGGTCCACAACCCCAACCACCACCGATGTATGGAACACCTCAATACCTGCCGACATACGGGGGCACTCCTTATTACCCCCCACCCCCTTATCAAAAACCTTACCCTGTTGTTATACATCCACCCATCAGTGGACCACCACTGGCACCTCCCATACATCCACCTATTCCAACAAATAGTGGTACTCCCTTAACCTCAGCTTATAGTACTAGCGAAATCACTACACCTTCCTATGTACCTTATGGATCGGTACCACCACAGAATCCGTACTTCCCATTTCCTGGTCCTCCATAACCCATGGCTCCCCCACATCCTCATGCGGGGGTGAATTTTGTTCAACCCTCTGCTATTCAACAATACCAAAGTTTTGAACAGTTGAATACAGCCAATCCAACCCATCCATCGAATAATGCCAAGAAGAAAGGATGGAACAGGAATAACAACAACCTCGGTCAGGGTGGGAATCAACCCCCACAGAACCAACTCACTGGGGGCAACTAGAACCAAGGGAACCAAAACCCCCAAGGGGGAAATAATAATAAACGCCAAGGGTGAAATAAAAATGATGTTAAAACCATCTTCCCTTGCGCCCTTCATGGTGATTTCGGCCATTACACTCATCATTGCTCCCAGATCACAGATTTCAAATGGTTGAAAGACTTTGGTAGTCTTCCCCATTCTCCTGCACCGCCTGCCCCTTAGTAGGCACCACAACAATATGTGCAACAACCCCCTCCCGCCGTGATGCAAAATCCTATTCCACATCAAGGTGTGATAAACACCCAACAGGACACACAGCGTCCCCCACCTCAGGTGGGACAATACCTCAACCCCAACAACCCTGTAGATTGTACAATTCTCCTCACAAGTGAGGAAGAAATCCTTCTGCAAACACGTAACCGTCAGTATCACACACCTACTGAGTCTCCTCCCATCCCTCCATAGAAAAACCCTGCACCAAAGGGACCCCCATTGGTGATCCCTCACCCTTCCACCCAACCACCGCTTTGCATCCCTCACATCCCATTGCGCAGGAATGTCCACAACCCAAAGGCTAGGGAAGCTCATAACTATAGTTTGGTAGACGACTTAGTGCAATCCCCAGCTGCCATGTCAGTATTGGAGGTCCTCCCAACTTGTCCTACTCAGTGGAAATATTTACTTTCCACCTTGGGGGAAGTCGACCCTGTAGATACCCAACTCATCACCTTTGATCTTGATAGCGGAAAACCTCGTCTTCCCGCCTTGATTGCTTTTCAAATACCAGTGAAAATACGGAACATCACAGTTCATCGGTGTATCATTGATGAAGGTGCATCTACATTTATTATGTCCAAAACAGTATGGCAAAATCTTGGTTCCCTCGAACTCATCCCCTCTCCCATCACCTTATGAGCTTATGAAGGACGACCATCCTCTCCTAAAGGGCTCTTCCAAAATTTCTTTGTCGAACTCATGGGAAAGACTATTCTCATCGATATCGAAGTTATCGATGCTCCTCTCGATTATAATATCTTGTTCAGTCATAGCTACATGTATGCTATGAAGGCAGTGGCATCTTCCTTCTTTTGGAAAATGATGTTCCCTCACAATGGGAAGATCATTACTATTGACCAAGTCTCACATTATGAGCCTAACCCATCTACCAACATCAATAACATTCTTCCTCTCATCCATACCAGCCACGATGCATATCCACGCATCGAGATGTCTCCTAGGATTTTTAAAGATCCATCCTTGTTAGGGACATACCATGGATCACCACCACTCCTTCATCCTACTAATCAAGTATGCGTCATATCAACTAATGGAACTCACATAGAGGATACCCTTCCTCCTACAGAGGCTTCTATCATCTCTGATGTCCCACTCATCGTAGAACCCCCTCCTCAAGAACCTCCTGCACACTCGTCGACCCCACCAGTCCACAATTCCACCTCTCCCCAAGGACATATCCTAGTTTGGGAGACAGTTCCCCAAGCCATCACTCAAATTCCCTTCTTTTACCCTCCACCAGGTATCAAATATTTTCAGGTAGCCGCAATGCTCACACTACCTAATATGGTGTTAGCAATCCTAGTTTGGTATTTACACCCACCAGAGATGGTCCCTCGACCATCCCTTCCACCCCAAAAAGAAGGAATCCCCATGACAATTACCATTCTTAATCCAACAACACCCGCACTCACTAACCCTCCTGCCACAGCTGGGGGCAGGAGAAAGAAGAAGGAGCCCATAGCTCCACTTCCTCCATGCATCCCACCACCTTGCACACTATGTGAGAAAGAGGTCCACCAAACCAACAATTGTCCATCGCTACCAGAATTATGGAATTTGATCCCACTCAATCAAACTCCCCCAACACCCGCCACTACAGGAATTCCTGCCACTACCACCCCCCCTTCCAGTAGTAAAGGGTTGAGGACCAAATACGCTTGTGCTATATGTTCCGAATATGGCCATTATACCCACCATTGCCCAGCACTACCACACTTTCAGCAGACGTTAGCCACAGTGCGCCAGAACTTCCAGAGCAACCCCAGTCCAACTACGTCCTCCTCCATACACATCACTGACATCCTCTATGTCACCACTTCAGTGAATGAACGTATGAGACGTCCTTTCTCTCTCTGCGATTCATTAGCTCATTTTACATACCAGTTTCCTATGATCCTTGAATACAGGCAACATCAATTGACCCTGCTTCACTGACTTGTAGAGGCGATAATTGACATTACCTTGTCACTAGAGGATCTTCATGTCATTTCTCCCGAACCTGAGGCACTTCCAATGTGTCCATGGTTCTTAGATGATGTATCTGAGGATTCACCCGCCAACCCCCCCAACTCTCCTGCTCATTCCCCTAAGGACATTCTCCACCCAACCACCATGGGTACCCATAAGTACTTCAATATATGGTTTATGTCTAGTGAACCCTCACCAGCTCCTAACTATGTTCCCCCTGGTTCTCCACCAGGGGGCAACCACATGACCACTGTCACTGAGATCACTCCTCACGACCCCTTGTATTTGCGTCACTTCCAATCTGACGAAGAAATACTTGAAGAGTTAAACCACCCAAACTCTCCTTGGGATGCACTACACCATCGCGCACTCTTCTCTCCATAGGAAGCCTCCATGCCTCCTCACCAAAACTCCATTTATGTGGTCGAAACCAAGGATTTTATCCCATCAGGGCCTATCGACTAGTTCAAAAATCCCATTCCCGCCCCTGATGCTTTTGAAGAAGGAAACATGGCCAATATTTCCCCCACCATTAAAATCGACATTTCCATTAAAAATGGCATCGTTTAGGAAATAACCATTGGAGCTGCTTGCACTCCTCAAGAAATAAATGCATATAAATCCCTCTTCCAAGAATACAGGGATATTTTCACCTGGTCATACATGGAAATGCCTGGCCTCAATCCCTCTATTGTCGAACATCGCATCGACACATGGCCTGACATTACACTAGTTCGCCAAAAACAATGACCGCTACATCCATCCAAAGCCGCGGTGATCAAAGATGAAATTGACAAGTTACGCACTACCAAGTTCATTTACCCCATCGCCTATACCCCATGGGTTTCCAACCCTGTACCCATTAACAAAAAACAGGGAACTATCCGCGTTTGCAAAAAAATTCGTGATCTCAATCACGCATGTCCCAAAGACAACTTTCCAACACCTTTCATCGATCAAATTATCGATGATTGTGCCAGGCACGAGACTCTCTCCTTTATGGACAGATTCTCTGGTTATAATCAAATTCAAATTCACCCCACCAATCAGTATAAAACCACATTCACTACCTCATGGGGTACTTTTTCATATCGTGTGATGCCTTTCATCTTAAAGAATTTTGGTGCAACTTTCCAGTGGGCTATGACATACATCTTTCATGATATGGCACATATCATCCTCGCCTACTTGGATGACCTCACAGCTCGATCCAAGAAACACACCCACCATATCAATGATTTACGAATCATCTTTCAACGGTGTCGTCAATACAACATCTACTTGAATCCTCTCAAGTGTGTGTTATGTGTCACCGCCGGGCGCCTCCTTGGTTTTATTGTTTCCCAAAGCAGTATTACCATGGACCCCCTCAAAGTCCAAGCTATCACTGAAATTCCACCTCCCCGGAATTTATGACAACTTCAGAGTCTACAAGGAAAATCTAACTTTCTTCAACGCTTTGTCCTAGATTACGCCATACGTGCACATGGTTTCCTTCGCTTACTACATCACGACATCCCATTTCACTAGGACAATCATGCCCAATAGTCATTTGACGATCTTAAAATAGCACTTTCAAATGCACCTTTAATTAGTGCACCTGATTATAATCACGACTATATCCTCTACGTATCAGCATCAGCTGTATAAGTAGCCGGCGTCCTCATCCAGCTCGATGATGAAAATTGTGAACATGTCATTTATTACATTAGTAAAAACCTCTCAGGGCCACCCTTGAAGTATAAACACGAAGAGAAACTTGCTCTTGTAGTCATCCTCGCAGTGCATAAACTGCGCCACTACATTCTGCTTCGCACAACAAAAGTCGTCACAGATTCCAACCCTATGCAGTACTTTCTCAGTCATCGGATATTTAATGGAAAATTTTCTCGATGGATCATTATCCTTCAGGAGTACGACCTCAAGTTCTCAACACCTAAGAGTAAGAAGGCCCTCGTTCTCGCTGAAATTGTCACGGCCCTCCCCTCTAACACCACCAGTGCCCCCGTCAACACTGACTTTCCTGACAAACATCTCTTTTACATCACTTCAGATGATCCTTGGTATGGAGACCTCCTCATCTATCTCCACACTCAAAAGTTCGAGAACCACCTTTCACGTGATGATCATCATCGTACTCGCCATCAGGCCTCCCGCTACCTCCTCATCGGAGACATCCTATATCGATAGGGCGTCGACACCATTCTTCGTTGATGCCTGACTATTGACGAGGCCAATAGAGTCTTAAATGACTGCCACAGTGGGGCATGTGGGAGCCATATTTCAAGCATATCCACTACTCAAAATATTATCTAAGCCAGTTACTTTTGGCCTACCTTGTTTCATGATTGCATTCATGCCATGAAACAATGTGAGCAATGTCAACTCTACTCCAACAAAGCCGGTGGTCCCCCCGCTCTTCTTTACCCTGTCATTACTGCCGACCCTTTTTGTAAATGGGGCATCGAATTCATGACTTGTAATCCCCCCTCCATCAATGGTCACAAATACATCTTTGTCACTGTTGATTACTTCACCAAATGGGCAGAAGCTATGCCCACTTTCAACAACACCACTGACACTGCAATGCATTTTTTCTTTAACCACGTCATATCCTTCTTTGGAGTACTCCTCCAACTCATTTCTGATCATGGAAAACACTTCGAGAATGAGATATTTGTCAAAATCTCATCTCGATTAGGATTCTCTCACGAGTTTGCCTCACCATATTACCCTCTGTCTAATGGATAGGTCGAGGCAGTTAACAAATTCCTCAAGACTATGTTACAGCACACGGTTAATAAACATAAAACCAATTGGCATCATATGTTATTTTTTGCACTATGGGCTTACCGAACGGCTTTGAAAACCACTATTATTTTCACACCATTTCATTTAGTCCATGGGGTTGAGCCCACTCTTCCCATCGAGTACGAAATTCCCACCTTATGCACCTTAATTGAGATATTACCCAACACTTCTCCAATGGAGCAGCGCTTGTTGAACTTGGAGTCTCTGGATGAAGATCATCGATCTTCCTTATAGAACAACGAGGCATCTAAAAAATGATCCAAGGCTACATTTGATCTCCATGTCAACCTTCGCTCATTTCAAAAAGGTTACCTAGTCCTGGCTTACGATATCGCTCATGATACCTTTGGCCATGGAAAATTCGAGTGACTCTGGCATGGCCCATACATAATTCAACATTGCCTCACCAAAAGTGCATATATTCTGGCCTCTCCCGAAGGCCTCTCACTCAAAGAACCCATCAACAAGTTGTATCTCAATAAATTTTATGCTTAAATGTAGTCATTCTACTTTAGGTTATTTTCTTTCATAGCATTTTTAATATTTTTCTCCTTCCCTCATGTCTAAACTATCCTTTGTGTTATTGATAGATGCTTCCTCCACCAGCCTACCACATCAGTTACACTGATGGCACCAGTCGTTGGATGCAAAATCTCACTTCGGTTGCTTGGGATCTCTACACCCCTTCACATGAAATGCTCCATTCGAGCGGCATATGTTTGGGATCAGCAACCAACAACCAAGATGAATACACTATCGTCATTGGCCTCCTGGCCGATGCCTAGCATCATCATATTCATCACCTTAGCATCTTCCTCGACCCTCAACTAGTCATACTCCAGCTCAACAATGTGTACCGCATTCCGTGATCCTTGCCTCTTTCGCAAATACCTGCAGGTTAGGCTTTTATCTCGACATTTTGATTCCATTACATTTACACATATTCCAAGATAATTGAATCAAATTATAGATAACCTAGCTAATATTGTGTTAGACTGGCATATATCACATCAAGCTACACATACATAAACATATAACACAAACCTGTTGTTGTAGGAAAATCTCCCTGCGGATAGGTAGATTGCCTCAAAGATCTAGACCTTAAACTCTAAGACAGAAAGTGTTTAATGTGGACCCTGACTTCCTTTCAAATCTCTGTTGTAGGAAAATCTCACTGTGGACAGGTAGATTGCCTCAAAGAGCTAGACCCTAAACTCTAAGATAGAAAGTGTTTAACATGGACACTGACTTCCTTTCAAATCTATAAAAACTAATGCATGAGAAGGAAGGATGATAGAGGTACCTCTTTATCGATATTTTTCCCTACACGCTCTGAGTCGAGCTCCAAACTCTCACTCCTCGATGAGTCCTGTAGACAAACAAAGTACTACCACTTCCTACTTTATTGATATTAGCTTGAAAGCAGATCTATCTATCAACTATAAGTTCATGTAAAATTAGACATGAACTAGAAAGAAACAAGACAAGCATGTCATATTAATGAGAATAATGACAACAGTACTTACAACCATAGATGTGAATGAGACAACTTTGTCAAGTCCCCTTTGTCTAACCCTTGCTCGAAAGATCCACAACCTGGATGATAGAATCTTCACTGATCACTCTTCTTTGACTGGTTGTGTGTTTCCCATGAGATCATAGGTTTCATGCTAGAAATTCTTTCCAAAATATCTCTGTTCCAGCACCACTTATGAGATCATATGTTTGGTGTGATTCTCCTTTTTCCAGTCCCCTTTTACCATTAGAAAGCTTACTTATATAGCCTTGGAGAGGCTCAATAGCTTGAGATGTCTTTAGGATGAGTTGAGAATTTTCCTCCTTCAGTTAGGGACCTACCCTAAGATCATGGCTTGATTGAGGATTCGAATCCAAATGCCTTCGAAGAATGAAAGGATCCTTCCCCCATTCATCTCAACAACTTAAATACTGCCCATAATAGGTAGCGCTCCCTCAAAAGGACCATCAGAGCATTGTAGCACTCCCTAGTAGGCTTTAGGGCAGCACCAACACTCTCAAAATCTATAGCACTCCCTCAAAAGGGATAGAGGAGCTTTATAACTCTCCCAGATAGTGTAAGGGGGAGCACTGGCACTCCCAGAAGAGGTATAGGGGAGCGCTCTCCTCCAAAAGATAGTTTTTTGAGTGTTTTCAGATGGAAAAAGGTTTGTAAGCCTGCTGACTCATTTCTCCTCTTCCAAATCAAATGTTTGAGGTGTTTCAAGTGTCCTTCTCATGTCATTATAGGCACGACATAGGCATCATGGCAACATGCTTTCTTTGACACTTGCGACACTTGTGCGCAACATGCGACACTTGCGACCTTGTGAGAAAAATGCAACACTTGCGACCTTTGTAATGACGACACTTGCAACACTATCAAAGTGAGTATTTTTTATGTGTAACACCTGTCATGGCACATATATAGAATAGACGTCATCAAACAAAAACATGTAAACACCACATAGATCTCAAAAATGTATACTCATGTATATATAAAGGTCCACAGTGCCATCCGAATGTTTACATACAAAAAATACAAGTATCCGCAAGCCAATACAACACCTCGGT
Source organism: Picea engelmannii (assembly GCA_009831015.1). Classification (NCBI taxonomy): domain Eukaryota; kingdom Viridiplantae; phylum Streptophyta; class Pinopsida; order Pinales; family Pinaceae; genus Picea; species Picea engelmannii. The sequence goes on from ML817891.1 coordinate 154,208, forward strand.
ACAAAATGGGCTCACCAGCCTATATACAAAATATATATATATACATCAATACCTAAGAGCACCACTCATGGTGCATATAGAGCACCACCACCCACTCCTCCCTCAGGCAGTGGCGGCCCACCACCTCCTGCCCTAGGAGGTGGTGGTTCCCCCCCTACTGGCCCCTCTGACCCCGATGACAGTTGTCTGGTCATCAACACAGTAACTACTACTGCTCATCGTACTATGGCCTGCCATGGTGGCGGCACCCCCACACACTTCTTCAGGAAATCCTTGTCCTAGATGCGAGACCATATTCCCTCAGGCACCTCCTGTAACACCGTATCCAGATGATGGTGTATGTCCTCAAAATCATCTTAGGTCACCGCTGTAGGAGCATGTGATGACCCAGCCCTAGGGTCATCAAACCGGTGCCTCCTTGCTGCCCTCTCTGGCTCAGCTGGTCACACCACGACATCATCCTGCTGACATATCTCTCCCCACGGCAGTCTCTCTGACGCTCTCTGCAACTCCACCTCGCACCCACAAGGTGCCACATTTGCACATGCAAACAAGCAACGGATAGTATCAACATCTCTATCATATACACAAGGCATGCTATCTAAAAAACCATAAAACATACATATCAACATCATCAAATCAACATACCTCGGTGGTCAAAAACCTCCCCTAGAGGTAGCGCCATGTCCAGATCATCTCGAAAGTCAACCCTGACATAGGGGTACCGTAGTATCACCTGCGACATCTACCACCATACCTGTGCCACCTCTGCCATAAAGAAGTGGCCACCCTCACCACCACCATGGCGTAGCAACATGGTCGACCCCTGCCTCAGTTGTGGCTCTCACGCCCCAGGCGCACCCAATAGAATCCTAGGGTGCAACATCGACACCCTCTCTAGAAACCATGCCACTAGGATCGACCCAAAGGCAAACTCACCCGTGTCCATGGATCGATAGTGGTCTAGTTTCCCTATCATCCAGGCATGCAGAGTCAGTCCCCAGGAGAACTTCTCATCGGCCAACACTCTCCCCAACACCAACAAATGGCCCCCACTAATCCGCTGGGTCGCCAGTGACCCATATACTCTCACAATCATCAATGATATACAACGATACACTAGGGAATCTATAGAAACCACACTCACAACCGTCCCAGACATAAAGTTTAGACCTGAAGAATATCTACGGCCAATGGTCGCTAGGGCCAGATCCCTCGGTAGCACTGGCTTCGTCGGTAGGGGAGCACCCCAAAATGGGATCCTAGTCAAGAAGTACACATCCTCCACCACAGTGAAGGGGATCTTCTCTCCTCGCACAAGGAATCAGTGTAGCTCCAGACTCCACATCTGGATCAGGAACTGCAGGAGATACTCTCGTGCCCGTATCAACGAGCACTCAAAGAACTTTAGCAACCCACAGGCTTCCAAAGTCGCTCACACACCTGGCTCCTCAATAGCCATGGTGTCTCATAGCTGATACCAATCTCTCTCTTGCCAACCTACTGGCATCGTGCAAACTGTCCACCTGCAGCCACAACAAAGAGTCTTATATCATCCCATGAGATCATCAACAACATCACAAAAAACAATTTTACACCCGTCAACTTTGCCTCTAAGGCATGACTGTTTTCACCCACAGGCACGCACACATGCATGCCTATTCACTACACAGTCGTGAACGTATGCACACATGTTATCTTCACGGGCATGCTCTTAGGCATGCCTGTTACCTACACAGGCATGCACTGGTGTGTGCCTATCCATGTCACAGTCACGCACAAATGCGCAATTGTACAACTGACAGGCGCGCACATAGTGCACACCTTTAATTCCCTCACTAGCGCCCCCATGTGCATCTATCCAGTGGGCATGTGCGCACGTGTGCGCGTCTACTTTCGGATCGCCCGTGCACGTGGGGTCCACACCCACCAAAACCCTCTGTACGACCCTCTGTACAGCCCCTGCCCAAAAAATGGAATCCTATTTCTGTGCAGGATGATTAGACCACTAACCTGAAGCTCGCTAATTTCCAATCAGATGCCTCATCCTCCCCAAATCTCCAAATCTCCTCTGAAAACTGCTCATCCCATCACTATTGTAGCAAGTACAAATGAGGTGGCAATGTCGGCCCTACAACTATATATAGGCCTTTTTTCCAAACTTCGACTCACCATTCTGGGAGCCCACGATGTCCATTTTTCAATCCATCTTCAGCCATGGGATCAACATCCCGTCATCTACATCATAGCAGTCCCTGACCCTCTTTTCATTCTAAGCCCCCGGGGTGCCTTTTTTTCATACCCTTGTCAGGTACACATGTGCATATTCATGCTTATCAAATACATGCTCATATCTTCAATTCTCTTCAAATATTGTTCACTTTAGGTATTTGGTTTTCATGTGTTCAGGTACTTTATCATCATACATCGAAACAACCCCTTCAGGTATATACTCAGCACTGGCATGTAGTCTTTCCCTCTATATCGCACTTACATTTCCAGTCACACCCTCTAATATTTTCCTTTAGGATCCCCATTCCTGGCTCTGCAGTACCCACACCTCCATTTGCATCTTTGGTACTGTCACCCAGTAGCATTCCTCCCCACATCAGTAGTCCCATTCATAGCACCTTGTGGCACTTCTGACACTCATGCTGTTTTTCAAAACCCTTTAGGGATGGGAGTCCCGATAGTCTTTCATCATGTCGCAAATAAACCACATACTCCTTCTTCTCATTTTTCTAGCTTTCCCACCCAGACTCCTAGATTATCTCCTCACAGTTCTATTTTTTGACTGCACCTCCACAGTATCATGAACCCTACATTTCATCCACAATCAGTTTGCCCATCAACAAATCTCCCTCCATCCCACCTACCTCATACAGAAACTCACCAATGGGGGCCCCACCCTTCATCAGTTTTATGAACAAATTCTTCCCTACATGGGCCACCCATATCACACTGGGGCACCCGTTTCTGTATTTGTACATTTCTCCCCAAAATTATTTGTTATTTATTGTACAAACGCCTTTATTTCCAGTCATTACATTACGTTTTTTGTCGTCACCTTTGGCAACCAGCTTCCCTCTTTTTGGCCAACCGCAACCCATGTCACCCTTGGTTGGAGCACTACTTATCATCTACCCTTGATAGCATCATCCATATATTTAAAGTACCCCACAGGTCACTTACCTCTACCCTCTGAATTTGTTCACCTTGTCCCACCTCTGGCACAACTTATCCCCGGTCTTGTCGCCCCCCTGACACTCAGCCTCGTTGAACGGTTGCGACCAATTTTTATCTCATACATCCTCCAACCAAGGGAATTCTTGAGTCTTCCCACATCTTGACTTAGTCCATGTACCTCTACCACTTCCTCACCTCACCTAGTAGATTTCACGAAGCCATTTTCTTCTGGGAGTCGCGTCCCCGTTTTTGTCAACATCAGCATAGTTTTCCAGAAGGGCGACAGTATCTTGATTCTCATTATCCACTCAATGAGAGATATCAGATGACACAGGGTGAAACACCATTGCTCCCTACTGTCATTGACCCCCATAACATTCGACGCCAACACTTTCTCATGTTATGGTGGGTCTTACTTTGTGACTATTGCAGCTAGTTCTTTCATTTGCCGAAGACCTCTGAATTTGGCAAGGCTATCAATGCCCACATCATCGTTTCTACTTATTACCACGATCACTTCCTACTATTCAGAGTATGTTCATTTGCAGAATTGTCTTCTACCTTTATCATAACCGCCCCCAAGGGCGTTGTAGTTGTCTACATGAACACTTCAGTAATCTTTTTTTAGATATACATGACACGAGCATGGGGCATGCCCACCTCATTTGTACACAGTTTTCTATTTTATACACCTCATGGAAGGATGGGTCCTACCGATTCCTTTTTCCCTCCAACGAATCACTCTGGACGATTCCACTATTTCTCTATCTTACAACAACATTCTCAGTAGAAGAAACATTGATGGATTTCAGCTATATGTATGCTCCTAACCTCATCCATCAGGGGGCATCTGTTATCACTGAAATTTCATCTGCACATGGTTACAAGAACTCAGCATCGTCAAACAGTGATGAAGTCATCCATGGACCTCAATTAATACCACAACATTCAAAAAAGTCAAAAATCTATACAAAGTAGTAAAAAATTGAATAGCACTATGCAGACATTGGGCGCACGTGCATGCACAGAACAGGAACGCGAAAATCACACATAGGCGCACAATGCGTGACTATTAGCACAAAAAGTCGCGCACCTTTTAAGCGACACATTTATGAGAGTGGTCGGCCTCCCACCCACTTATGGTTCAGCTCCCAAGCTGATTTGACCCTCAAATCCGGACTGGATCCGACTGGTGGGCTGGTCAAAGACCTAAGAATGCCCTAATTGGCCTCTTTTCACACTACAAAGAAGTTAAACAATAACCCAAAGCAATGCTATAAAAATCCATGGATGCAACTCATTTTTTCAAGGAATTCAAAGTAATGTTATGCTGCCTCTATTTTTTTGAGGACTCCATCCTTGTCAAGAGCATATTGGCACCATTACATTGGACAATCCACCTCACCATTGAGTGGATTTGTAAAGAGTTCTTTCATCACCATTTTCCATTTTTCTTTGTTGTAAGAAGAGCTATCTAGTGGGGGTCCAATAGACCTCCCTTGGAGGAAGAAGGGACTCATAGTCCCCTTTTTTATTGGTGCTTTGTTTTCACTAATAGATCAGCCTCAAACATTGGTAACACGGGTCTTATGGTTCTTTTTGTTTCTATGTCCCTATGCTCATTAATTTAGTTTTTATTGCATTTCTTAGTTTAATTATTAATTATAGTCTTTTATTTTCTTTCCCTAACTCTTTTCCTTGCAGTTGTCTTGCTCAGCAGACCCAACTGAGCTTGCAAGAACCTCTATTTTTCTCACCAAGGTGACGAAATAGGCACTACAACAGGTACTAACACTCAGGACTGAATTTGGGTTGCATGAAAATCAATCCCGAGGCAACCTCGAACCACTTTGGATTGGAAGCTGCCCCTCCCAACCCGAGAGGGATCTCTCAGATAATGTCACAATATGATCTTCAGTAAAATGGTGGGCAAATTTATGGGTAAATGATAGTTTTGGATTTTTAAAGTTTGGGGGTTGGACCAGGGAAATAGTCCATTGGGCATGGAGTCAAGAGAAAACCGAAGAAAGGAGAAAATAGCAGTGATCGTATAACTTGTGGAAAATGAGGCAAAGTAAGTCTATCTTTCAGCAATTGATAATCATGATGCGGTAGTAGAAAAAGAAAAGAAAAGGCCATCATAGTGAAAGCATCTATCAAGGATGAATTTTCACTACAACTTTAGACAAAAATAAATGAAGGTTGATAACTAGATGCAGAGCACTTATCTTGAGAGAATTCTGACCAGTCACCATAGAAACGCAACACATATATATCAACTATGTGTAAGGAGCATATAAAACAAATTCCAAACAAATTTTAACACAGCTGAAAGAGGAAGAGATAAACAATATGATAATGAAAACAGGGAGAACATACTGAAAGAATCAACCATGATGAATCTCACAATATCAAGTGAAAAGGTCATCTGTATTACTCGA